>JAHKKF010495754.1:0-13196 GCA_019740295.1 Labeo calbasu | reverse complement strand
AATTAAATAGAAAAAAATAAAATAAAATAAATAGAAATAAAAAATACAAAACAGAATTTGTAAATGGAGTCTACAAGAAAGTAAAATGATCAGTTGTGATTCTTATTACATTCTCACTGCTGTGAGATGAAATGTTTTCTTATGAAAATATTTTTTTCTTTATTTCTTTAATGACAATTTACATGAAAAAAACTGTAGCGCTGTCTTTATGTATGCGTATACACATATACATAACTATGTATCTCTCTTTCCCTCTCTCTATCCAGTTCCGATTTCCAGTTAATTTGTTCTTGATAGGTTTTGTGAAATTCATCCAACCGCTCATTTCAACAGAGTTATAGAATTTTCAATGGATGATGTAAATCGGTACGATTTACTTTATAACCCCATCAACAGTAACAAAACAACAAGTACTTCCTGCGCTCTTCATTAACAAAGTTACTGGCCTGCCAACCGGTCAGGAAAACAAATCGCCACTAAAGCAGTCATATCAGCGCATACACAGTAATCAAAACAAAGCCATTACTGCAGCTGTAAACCTAAATCTACCGTACAGCTTTATATCCTCACAGCTATTCGAACCTCTGAGGGGATCCAGAGAGAAGGCCGATGGCATAATTCACTCGTTTTTTTTTTCCTTTTTAATGTGCCTACGCCCAGGTGAATATGAGCGTACACCAAAAAATTTCAATTAAAAAACTATTCAAACTTTCTATTATTCATGAACTAAAGGGGACTCTCTTTATTGGTTATGTATTATTAATATCCTAGCGCTCGTATCAAAGACGATCCAATTTCATATCCAGCACTTGGAACCAAATTACAGTGGGTTTTTATTCACGGCTGAATCGGACCACGGGGCTCGCTCAGCCTGGCCATTGTGCCGCCCACCATAGCTACAGTCGCCACGGTCACCAAAGAGCAGCCCCCGTCTGCCCTCATCATATTGAGCTCTTCAATACTTTCACTATTGTTTTTTTTAAAAAGCCATCATGTGACACAGATTTGGTCCGTAGCTGTGGCTGATGTATCAGATATAGAGCGCCGCTGATTAGATTTTCAATGTAATGTTGGAACACGAGAGATTAATTGCGTTACAGTGAGGAGGAGCATTGATTCATCCCCCAGCATGCACTTAGACCAGTCAGCCCACATTTCACATTGAAGAGATTGCTAGAACATGGATGGTTTCCACTCCTCTTAATATGATATATTCTGAATATATACCGTTTGTATATATATGAGATCCACTCACAAGTGCATTACGGAATTAGATTTGTGTCAAAAATATAGAACGAAAGGAATATATACACCACTGTTCAAAAGTTTGGGCTCAGTAAGGTTTTTATTATTATTACTTCTTATCTATCTCTTTTTTTTTAAAACAAGTCTCTTTTAAACATCAAATATACTGAACATATTCTAAAACGTAATTTATTCCTGTGATGCAAAGCTGAATTTTCAGCCACCTTTATTATTAGTCTTCGGTGTCACATGATCCTTCAGAAATCATTCCAATATGGTGATTCAGTGCTTAAAAGCATATTATCAATTTTGAGAACGGTTGAGCTCCATAGTGTTTTTGTGGAAAGGTGATGCTTTTTTTTCCAGAATTCTTTGATGAAAATAAAGTTCAAAATAACAGCATTAATTTAAAGATACATTTTCTGTAACATTCTAAACCCATTGAATGTCACTTTTAATCAATTTAAAGGGATCGTTCACTCAAAAATGAAAATTAACCCATGATATTCTAAACCTTTCTAAACTTTAAATATGCATATTTTTCTTACACAAATGCATTCATTCATTTCAGAAGGCACTGATTAACCCCCAGAGCCTTGTGGAGCACTTTTTATGATGGATGGATGCACTTTTTTGGACTTCAAAATCTCAACACCCATTCACTGCCATTGTAAAGCTTGGAAGAGCATTGTTTTTCTTATATAATTCTGATGTATTTGTCTGAAAGAAAAAAGTCATATACACCTAGGATGCCTTGACTGTGAGTAAATCAGGGAGTAATTTTCATTATTGGGTGAACTATCCCTTTAATGCATATGTGACCCTAGACAACCAGTCATAAGGGTCAATTTTTTTAAATTGAGATTTATACATCATCTGAAAACTGAATAAATAAGGTTTCCATTTTTGTTAGGATAGAACTGTATTTGACCAAGATACAACTATTTGAAAATCTGGAATCTGAGGGTGCAAAAGACTCAGAATACAGAATACTTAAATCACTTTTAAAATGGTCCAAATGCAGTTCTTAGCAATGCATATTGCTAATTAAAAATTAAATTTTTATATATTTGTATGGTAGGAAATTTACAAAATATCTTCATGGAGCATGGTCTTTACTTAAAAATCTAATGATTTTTGGCATAAGAGAAAAATCGATCATTTTGACCCATACAATGTATTTTTGACTACTGCTACAAATATACCTGTGCTACTTAAAGGTTTTGTGGTCCAGGGTCACATGTAAGTATTCGTTTCTAAATAAAATAAAATAAAATAAAAATAAAAACATACAGATCCCAGACTTTCAAACTTGGTTTTAACAACAGTTGTTAACAAATCTTCATACTATCTCAAGCTTTGTTTGCTTAAAATGTGTTACTTCTGCATTTCTATTGATAGGACAACACAAAGAGAAGTCAGATAGCGAAATCACACAATAATGTGGATGTCTTACCTAGATCCATGCTCTTAGACGACTTCACATGATTCTGCTCCGTGTGACCCTGCTGACCTCCGTCAGTCAAAGAAGTGTCCGCTGAACGAAGACCTGAACTCAGACTGGATACACACACACACACACAAACAGGGTACACATGTGTTTCTTTACTATCTTTATTAAACAGTTTTAAAGAGATAGTGCACCCAAATATGAAAATTAGCCCATTATTTACTCACCATCCAGGCATCCTAGGTGTGTACGACTTTCTTCCTTTAGACGAATGCAATCTGAGTTATATTAATAATTATCCAGGCATTTCCAAGCTCTATCATGGCAATGGGTGGGTGTTTCTCTTCAGTAGTTCACAACAAGTCCAATAAAGTGCATCCATCCATAATAAAAAGTGCCTCACAAGGCTCCAGGGGGTGAATAAAGGCCTTCTGTAGCGAATCGATGCATTTTTGTAAGAAAAAAACCATATTTAAAAAGTAAGAATCACTTTAATCTAGCTTGCACCAACTAGTCATACATGGAAGCAGCTCCGGCTGCTCAGATGTGACGAATGCGAACGCGCTGTGGAAATAGGTAAACACAGCTAAGTTCAAAATGAGGATTTGTAATGAAAAATGTCAGAGGATTTTTCTATAAACCAAGAGGAGATTGGTTTTCCTTTGCTTAATTAAGGAAACTTTGCTCCCTTTGCTCCAGTAAACAAACGCTGGTTTGTGCGAGACTCACCGGCGCATGCGTCATTCGCCCAGATCTGCTTCCGTGTACAACTAGTTGGCATAAGCTAGATTAAAGTGATTCTTACTTTTTGAAAACGGATATTTTTCTTACAATAATGCATCAATTCGCTACAAGAGGCCTTTATTCACCTCCCAAGGCATGTGAGGCACTTTTTATTATGGATGGTTGCACTTTATTGGACTTGTTTAGGACTGATAAAGAGAAACACCCGTCTATGCCGTTCTAAAGTTTGGAAGTGCCAGGACAATTTTCTATTTTACTCCGAATGGATTTGTCTCAAAGAAGAAAGTCATATACACCTGAATGCCTAATTTTCATTTTTGGATGAACTATCCCTTTAAGAAACTGAACAACATATATTGCACAACTACCCGGTTTTTACTTGTCTGACAGAAAAGTAGCAAACCAGTCAGTGGGTCAGTGTTTGACTGATGAAAATGAATCAACGTGAAAAACTCATGTTCCACTTGCTCATTATGTTTAGGATGGTTTAAAAGATTTCTGGCTTGTAAACCCTACAAACTAATACATCTCAAACCATATATTTGGCATTTTCAATACAAAACTAATAATCACAATGCAGCTACACAGGGATACAGTTTTGTGGACAGAGGAATTGTCCTCAGTACAGACAACACTCAAATCATGTGACCAACTGGTGTCAAAATTAATTAACTAGCTGGTGCAACCCCTGCATGGAAAAAGAGACATGTTTGTCAATTTCGGTCCAAAAAAAAATCCATGTTACCTCTGCTGGAGCTTCAGGCTGTCCTGTCTATGAAGATTAGCAGCGAAGCCTTCATCATCCCCCTCTTCCATGTGACCGTATCCCCCATTTGAAACTGTGAGAGAACGGGCAAACCGCAGAGAGAGAAAAGCAATCATTAGAGCTCTGTGGAAATATTATGCGGGCTCATTTAAGAGGGGTCTGCTGGGGTCAGGCCAGCGGCGGAGAGAGGTGACAGTCTGGCTCGAGCGCTGAGACAGACAGACAGAGACGAAGACCATTATCAGCTCCAACACACTGCAATCTCCACTCACCTTTAATGATCTTTCACTCGTATGATAATGGGACTGGGGCCTCGGATTGACTTGATTTTTCCCCCTCTAAGCTTGGTTAAGCTTGTAAGAAAGTCTATGTGTGTGCGTCTGACAGAAAGACAGAGACTTTGCCTCTGTAAGTAAACATATGTATATTATCACTATTGTCGGCATAATTAGTTCTATTTTTTTATCTATATGCTTAATTAGTGATGTTTATTGTAACTCAGTTTATTTATTTGTTTAGTTATCTGAGATACAATAGTGTAGAACAATTTTTTACACGCCGATAAAGCATATTAAACTGAAAATTTAAGCAACTAGTTAAAAAAGTGAGTTATAGAGTGATTGTTAATGTATGCATATATTTGTTTGTGTGATATATACAGTATACTATGTTAGCAGGTTAAAAAGGATGAACCCAACAGCACAACAGAATGTATAGAGAGAAGATGAATGAAACAGGAAGTGCGGTTAGCAGGATGATGCAGTGACTGTGTACTCGGTTCATGTCTCATTTGCCTAAAGAGACTACACATGGCTCTCACTAGGCAACATAGAAGCCTTAATCCACCTGCTGCAGAAATAAAGACACAATGAGCTGTTTCTGAGTGCTTCTGTGTATATAATTCAAGGGCAGTTTATGAGCATTTACCCTGAATTCTCCTTTATTATTTAGTTGATGTTTTCAGCTACTGTATCTGGAGACCCACATGACAAAGACCTCATTAATGTCTGTTAGGACAAATAGTGCAGAACCAAAACAAAGGCTGCAGGTCTTTGTCTGAAAGCCAACAATGCACAATTGAAAACAAATGCCTCAGATTCCCAGACAGCGAACGCATTTCACGAACAATCTACAGTATGAACAGACGCTCACGATCAGTACCAGATATAGACTGAACCCTTGTAATCATTTCCTAAACCATTTCCTTTAGCAGAGTCAACTGCATACAGAATTAACTGCACACAGCGGCTACAGTATCTGTTGGCTGTTGAAAAAGGAAAACAAAATGAATGAATGAATGAATTAATCATTTTAAATGAATTATTATAATAAAACTAAATTATAAATATAAAAATATGAAATATTTTTATAATTAAAATGATATCTTAAAATAGCACAAGTAAATGTGAAATATATAATTAATTTAATTAATGAATGTAATGAATTTTGGCTGAGAAATCACCCTCCCAAAAGAGAAAGTCAGTATTGTGTTAAATGAGAAAATAATTGAATATATATTACAAAAATAATAGCTTTAGAGAGATACAAAAAAAAAGGTTTTACATTGCATAAATAATGACAATGCATGGGTTTTTTTTTGTGAATATTAACATACGACAGGATTAAAAAAAAAAAATGAAATGAAGTGAGATTAAATTAAAACTGACAGATGACAGCAAGTCACTATCTTAATGAGGGAGTCATTCAGTCATTCGTTGATTGTCAATTCATTCAGTGATTTTCTTTATGAATGAGCCATGGAATCAATGACTTACTCATTCAGTAACGAAACACCGCTGCGTGTTCAAATTTTTTGAAAATTATATTTTATAAGCTTTTTAAATTTTCTAATTAAAACAACAGAATAAGAACATATAGAATAAGCTACCAATCATATGAAATCAGTATTAACAAAATCAAGTAGTACTACAGAGGTGGCACAGAAGAACACAAAAGTGGCTTGTATGTGTATTTTCATGTTCAGTGAGATTCAGAGGTATAAATATAAAATTTTGAATTTTCAAACGGCCGATTTATTTTTGAATAAAGCAAGTGACTGTCTTTATGAATGGGAAATTGAATCATTGACTCACTAGATTTGTTTAAAAATGCACGTTTTAACTGTTGTGTTCAAATGGAGATGCGAAGGGGCTCAGTTGTGACTTGTTTCAAAGTATTTTTGATGATGAAATAGAGCAAAATCAGGCAATAGTGTTATAGTCAGACAGTGTAAGTCACTTAATATTAACTTCTAGTTTATTTAACTGTTGTATTAAATCAATATCTCATTTACAAATTCCCTTAAAAATGATTAAAAGCTGTCACTCATCTTAGTTCATCACGATCTCACAAAGTTCCATTATAGTCAACAAAGCTCTCTGCACAATCAATCTCTTATTTACACTCTTTCTACACTTCGTTTATGAAATGATTTGTGAGATATGTCTGTGATACAACACGCTTACTTTTGTGAAATTACTAAACTATTATCATATGATAGAAATATAAGAGAAATAAAATCATACAGTGGCATTTTTGCCCTCATATCTTCAATTTTAGGAGCATATAACCATTTTAATAGGCTACATAGGCTACACGCAGTCAGCCCTCGTCCTGTATCATATTTGTCAGCTACCATATGCATAAGTAGTCTATGGAGAGTTTAAAGGGATAGTTCACCCAAAAATAAAAATTCTGTCATTAATTACTCATCCCTAAAACCCATAAAACCTTTGTTCATCTTGGGAACACAAATGAACATCTTGACATGTTCAAGACCCAGAAACGTAGTAAGGACCTTGTTAAAATAGTCCATGTGACATCAGTGCTTCAGGTTTAGAAAGCTCTCGGATTTTATTAAAAATATTTTAATTTGTGTTCCATAGATGACCGAAGGACTTTGGAACAGCATGAGGGTGAGTAATTAAAGGGGTCATCGGATGCCCATTTTCCACAGTTGATATGATTATTTAGGGTCTTAATGAAAAGGCTATAACATACTTTGGTTAAAAATTCTGTTCTGAGGGACTGTTCCTTTAAATGCAAATAAGCTCTGCTCGCCCCGCCCCTCTCTTCTCTCTGCTGCTCTGAGAGATTGTTTACTTTAGCACGTTTAGCCACGAAACTTGCAAACTAGCACATTATTAGGAAAGGTGATTGCAGAGATTCATAAAAAAAACCCATTATACTCACTTCTGCTGTAGGTGAAGCTGGATCGCGAATGATTTGCGCGAACATAGACGCATTTATGTAGATCGGTGGCGCATTCCCTTCACAAACAAATGTAATCCACTGCATCTTCAGCGGCTCAGATGTCGGGAGAAATAACGACCAATTTGTTCATCATTACATCCAGCAACACAACACCTCAATCGCTCAATCAAGATATTCCCTGCTCTGGCATCAAAACAATGGAGGTTGGACTGTTACAGCTGATCTGAGGTAAGACGCTCATGTCAACCAACTATCATGGGAGCGGCCTCTGGCGGTGTGGCATTGTGATGACCCCTTTAATTACAGAATTTAAATTTTTGGATGACTTAACCCTTTAATACACAGACAAACTCATTTGCTTTGGTTTTGTTTTGTTTTTTTTTGGAAAAAAAAAAATCAGAAAAAATAAATAAATGTACAATAAAATACAAAAACGCAAGATTTTTAAGTTCTTCCTATGGGTTGCAGGAATATGGATAGCATGTTGCTCTCTGTCTTCTTGATGGAGTGTCTGTGTTTTGGCGGAGTGGAGCTGGATATCGGCCCTGACAATCACATAGATCAGTGCGCCCCACCCAGCAGAACTTCATCATTACTCATCAGACTGCACTGGGATGACTGCTTATTAGTATTATATATCTCATCTGTTTGTGTGCTGCACAACTGCCATAATACATCAAGCGCACAGACGCATGCATGCACGCTTGCACACACACGAACATACACACACTTGAGAGATGAACTGATGGTGGAGTGAATGAAAAAATGGATGCGTGTTGCACACAAACGCACGTACACACATTCGCAGCCGCACACACTCACGATTATTTATCTGCTAAAGTGTGGCGTAGTCGAAATGAAATAAGTTGTTCCTTCAAAAGATGATGGATCAATGGCTCTTCCAGCTAAAACAGGGTTATTAATCCTAAACGGTGTGTGCTACCAGACCTCTCGCCTGCACTAGCAAAACACCTCTTTATGTAAAACATTAACTGAAATAAAAGCCACGTTTCTCTCCAAGAGGGCTGGGTATGAATCTATTACCACAGACACTGGACAGATATAATATTTCACATCTGTGTACAATATTCATAATGACAGTCAGCGGAAAGAGGAGGCTTGGCTGCATGAGTATTGCTATGAGAACGAGGCATTTCCTGTAATGAAAATATTGTATTACACACACACACAAAACACTATATGCTGTAGAAAAATGAAGGGGAGAAATTGCAATGCTCAGTATGGCAGCTGTGGGAATTAAAGTACCATCTTTGAGTTAAAACACCAATTGTCTTGGCAAAGTCATCAAATTACTGTAATTACTCTAGTCTAAATTACTCTACAACACACATGCGCATTAGCTGGAACTAACACTAATGAAAAATACTGTTTTTTAGCATTAGATTTGAGCTACAGATGTGCTAAACTCGTATGTATCCAATATCTATGAAAAACATCAGATAAACATCTGATGAACACGTTAAAAAATATAGTTGCAATCAAAATTATTCAACCCCCTTGACCTGCAAGATATTTTGCTGCAGAGAACAAAATTTTGTGAAAACAATTCAACAAAGGCATCAGTACACTATTTTAATGATGAATAATGGAAAAAGAAAATCAAAATTATTCATATTGTTCAAAATTATTCAACCCCCAAAATTCAAATTTGGTGCAGAATCTGTTTTTCTTTAAAACCACCAATAAACACTGCATGGAAGTGCTTAGAAGCTTCTAATCTTGACCCATTCCTCGCCTGAAAAGCTTTCAGATAACTGAAAATCTTTGGTTTTTACATTGCTACTGCTTTCAGATTTAACCAAATATTTTCAATGAGAATTAAAGCTGGAGGCTGAACAGGCCACTCAAGAACATTCTATGACTGATCCCTGAACCAAGCATAATAGATTTGGATGCATACTTTGGGATAATTGTCCTGCATTGATCATCAGCTTCAGTCATTGCACCAAAGGCATCACAACTCATGCCAAAATTACCTGATACTTCAGTCTACTTCATACAGTCATGTTTTCCACTTCCTGCTACAGTAAAACAACCTCATAACAGGACTGGCCCACCTCAGTATTTGACGATAGAGAAGGTGTTCTTGTGTTTATAAGCTTTCCTTTTATTTTTGCACCAGACATACCATTGATCCAAAGTTCCAGTTTGCCACATCACTCCATATAACATTTTTCCAGAACTCCACAGGCCTCTCCAAATGAATTTTAGCATGTTCAAATCAGCCTTTTTGTTTTTCTTGGTCAAGAGTGGCATTCTGCAAGATGCCTCAACATGAAGGCCATACTCGTCTAGTGTTCTTCTTACACAATGCATTGAAATGTTTTTCCTCCTATCGTCGGGTAATCTAGCAAGTCTTTGGCTGTACATTGCAGGTTTCTCTCAGCTGCTCTAATCAAACATTTTATGATATTGTGCTTTTTATGTTCAACACCCTCAAAGGTTTTCTGGTACAACACACTTTAAACTAAGGAATAAGGCCACCAGCTGTGTCTATGGGAACTTTTAATGTCTTGTAAATCTTTATGTATCGTTAGACTTTCTAATAAAATAAAACTATTTCTTCTCTATAGCTTATGTGAGAGCTTTGTTGACCTTTTCATATTTGCTACTCAACTTCAGCACATGCATGGGCTAATTGTAAGTTTGTGTAACAGCCCAAGCAAATTCTGTTTTTAAAATAGTTTCTAAAGGCTTAATTGTGTTTTAAGACAATTTTGTTCCCTACCATAAAAACAAGTGACTTAAAGCAGCAGTGTTGAAAAGGGGTTGATTAATTATGACATAGCTGTGTTATAAAAAAAAAAATCCAATAACTCAAAAGCATTACATTATATATTGACATTATCACTTTTAATATGCCAGTAAACTGTTGTAGATGCAATTTTCCTGGATCTTCAGAAAAGCTTGTATTTGTAAAGCACTGCAGTCTCTTTGAGGTTGAAATATTTTGACTGCAACTGTAAACATTTTATAAAAAATAATTAAAAAGTATATTTTATAACGCATAACGTGTTGCGTGTGCTGCATGCCACAAAAACGTATCGATTACATGCATTTTAAAAACAAGTGATTTTGAACCGTTGAAGCGCAATCAGCAGTGAAAGAGAACTTATTTGGCTATATACGCGTGCTTTTTGAAAGAAACTTTCTGAGCGCTGTGAGAGAGGCACACACATGAAGACGTTGTTCATAGAGCACAGGGGTATTAAACAGTTATTTTTGCCACCTTATAGGCCTTGAACAGTTAAATACACACTTGCATGTGTCAAAATAGCAAGTATCCTCGTAAACACAGCAGTTTAGGTCCTAAGTGAAAGGAAACAGCTGAGAAAGAAAATATGTGTAACAGTATATTGGATCCAGGCAGCTCTTAAAGTGGCAGCAGTCTAATATTCCTGCTCTCTGTCATTCATGTTAATCAAACAACAAAAGAAAGAAAATTTCTCATTGCTCTTATTTGTGATATTGACCAGGTGACAAGAATTATTAAAATTTCTATGGTATCAAAAATTTTGATATCATAAAGACCTTACTTAAAGGAGAAGTCCACTTCCAAAACAAAGATTCACATATAATGTACTCACCCCACTGTCATCCAAGATGTTCATGTATTTCTTTCTTACGATCCCAGCCCTTCTTCCTCAGCTGGGATCGTTTACAACCGCATTTGAGATAATTTGAAGCCACATTTAAACTTCATTTTGGAAGTTCAAAATCGGGGCAGTCCATTATATGAAGAAAAATGTTGAAATGTTTTCCTCAAAAAACAATTTCTTTACGACATCTTGGATGAAAATGGGGTGAGTACATTATATGTGAATCTTTGTTTTGGAAGTGGACTTCTCCTTTAATGCAAAAATAACTATATTGTGATATATATTGTTACCATGCAATAAAATTACTCAAATCATGATAAAATTTGGGTCATATTACCCACCCCTATCTGACAGGAAACATCTTAGAGATGTATTGCAGATCAGCAAATGCTCTAAAAAATCTTCTTGATGAAAACACACACATCAAACAAACATCAGGGATGTTAGCGAAAAAATAATACTGACAGTTTTAGATATTTCAATCTTTTCCAATTCAAGCTACAGTGCTCTCTTATTCAGGTAGATTAGAGCTGGACTACTATAGCATGACTAGAAATAACTGCTGAGCAACGTAGTGAAGATGGCCACCAAGTGAGATGCTCTTCAAGACTTTGACAGATGTCACCACAAATAGCTAGTTTCAACAGAAAGCATGCTAGGAAGTAGAGATAAGTGAACCTTTTCAGCTTTTCTTTGAGGGTTTTGGAGCTGTGGCCCTGTGGTTAGCACATACAGGTATGCGCTAACAAATTTAGCTGCCTATGCATTCCAAATAAACACATCATATCACTTATTTTCTTTCTGCTATCCTCTCAATAAAAAAAACGTAAAAAGAAGTATTATGGTAGTCACAATAATACCATGCACTATGGAATACCATTTTTTAAAGTACCTTGGAATATAATGTAAACACTATGATATAGGACTTAAATGAAGCAAATAAACAAAAACGCTCTTAATTTCAACTCCACAGAACACAAAGTTCATCTTCTTATGAAGGCGTTAGAGGCCAGAGAAAAACTCATCCCACACCAGAGATGGACAGAGTTCAGAAACAGTAATATTCATAGCATCCCACACTTCCGCCTTCTCCTCAGCTCCCGGCCCACTGTTATCCAGGGTTATAATTAGAGCGATTCTCCCGAGGAGCACCACTTCAAAAGCAAACACAATACACATACATATGTACGAAATCATTAGCTTTCATTTACAGCTCAAACAACTACCCGTAAATTACTTCCCTCAGCCCAAATGGCTACGGCATGCTAAAAAATTCAGCACGCTCTTGATGAGGGCATTATGCATTTTAAATTGTTTGCTACGCTACGTTACGAGCGGACCGCATTACTGTTGCGCCTGTGGAAACATGGCCTAGATAAAGCGCACATCAACTTAATGATTTCAAGGTCAGGGTGAGAGAAACCAACACAAACACACAATCACAGCACGAGCGGAGAGCTCGGTTTCCTTTTTTCTGCCTTCTTTGCTGTCATACTTTCTTTGCTTATGAGACAACCGTACCTAGAACCACTTCCAGTCAGAGAGAGAAAAGAAGGAATATTTTTGAACTGCATATATTTATGAGCGTGAGAGCATCGGTCTATCAAGGAAATAAACAACAGGGAGAAGCGTGAGGTGTCAGGGAGGGGAGATATGAAGCTGATGCGGCTGATATTGGACTATTTGTATTATTTCTTAGCATTGCGCACTCTGGGAATCCCAATGAGTACAGTGTGTGAGAAACGCACTCCTCGGAAAAGCTGCAGACGCGTGAAGCAGGCAGCTCCATTTTAAGCCCCTCTCTCTATCTGTCTGTCTCTAGTTGTGTTGAAATCCTGGAGGAGGAGTGTTACTCTTTCATGTTCGGTTAAAGGGATGGTCCACACGACAGGCTAGGCACATAGGCATTTCACATGAAAAGAATTGCAAATGTGCTCCAATTCTCAGACGAGTTAAACTTCCAGTTTCTAATACAGCTGTGATAAAAGAGGCTTTCTAGGCATGAAAGAGAGGAAAAGAGAGACAAAGAAAGATAGCACATGTATGACAAGCACACTGTATCGATAGTGACAGACATTCATGTGCAAACATATTTCCAGTACGCCACATGGACAGAAAACTCTTGTTAGCAGCATTTAAAAGGTCTCAATATAGTATA
>JAHKKF010495753.1:0-13637 GCA_019740295.1 Labeo calbasu | reverse complement strand
AATTAAATAGAAAAAAATAAAATAAAATAAATAGAAATAAAAAATACAAAACAGAATTTGTAAATGGAGTCTACAAGAAAGTAAAATGATCAGTTGTGATTCTTATTACATTCTCACTGCTGTGAGATGAAATGTTTTCTTATGAAAATATTTTTTTCTTTATTTCTTTAATGACAATTTACATGAAAAAAACTGTAGCGCTGTCTTTATGTATGCGTATACACATATACATAACTATGTATCTCTCTTTCCCTCTCTCTATCCAGTTCCGATTTCCAGTTAATTTGTTCTTGATAGGTTTTGTGAAATTCATCCAACCGCTCATTTCAACAGAGTTATAGAATTTTCAATGGATGATGTAAATCGGTACGATTTACTTTATAACCCCATCAACAGTAACAAAACAACAAGTACTTCCTGCGCTCTTCATTAACAAAGTTACTGGCCTGCCAACCGGTCAGGAAAACAAATCGCCACTAAAGCAGTCATATCAGCGCATACACAGTAATCAAAACAAAGCCATTACTGCAGCTGTAAACCTAAATCTACCGTACAGCTTTATATCCTCACAGCTATTCGAACCTCTGAGGGGATCCAGAGAGAAGGCCGATGGCATAATTCACTCGTTTTTTTTTTCCTTTTTAATGTGCCTACGCCCAGGTGAATATGAGCGTACACCAAAAAATTTCAATTAAAAAACTATTCAAACTTTCTATTATTCATGAACTAAAGGGGACTCTCTTTATTGGTTATGTATTATTAATATCCTAGCGCTCGTATCAAAGACGATCCAATTTCATATCCAGCACTTGGAACCAAATTACAGTGGGTTTTTATTCACGGCTGAATCGGACCACGGGGCTCGCTCAGCCTGGCCATTGTGCCGCCCACCATAGCTACAGTCGCCACGGTCACCAAAGAGCAGCCCCCGTCTGCCCTCATCATATTGAGCTCTTCAATACTTTCACTATTGTTTTTTTTAAAAAGCCATCATGTGACACAGATTTGGTCCGTAGCTGTGGCTGATGTATCAGATATAGAGCGCCGCTGATTAGATTTTCAATGTAATGTTGGAACACGAGAGATTAATTGCGTTACAGTGAGGAGGAGCATTGATTCATCCCCCAGCATGCACTTAGACCAGTCAGCCCACATTTCACATTGAAGAGATTGCTAGAACATGGATGGTTTCCACTCCTCTTAATATGATATATTCTGAATATATACCGTTTGTATATATATGAGATCCACTCACAAGTGCATTACGGAATTAGATTTGTGTCAAAAATATAGAACGAAAGGAATATATACACCACTGTTCAAAAGTTTGGGCTCAGTAAGGTTTTTATTATTATTACTTCTTATCTATCTCTTTTTTTTTAAAACAAGTCTCTTTTAAACATCAAATATACTGAACATATTCTAAAACGTAATTTATTCCTGTGATGCAAAGCTGAATTTTCAGCCACCTTTATTATTAGTCTTCGGTGTCACATGATCCTTCAGAAATCATTCCAATATGGTGATTCAGTGCTTAAAAGCATATTATCAATTTTGAGAACGGTTGAGCTCCATAGTGTTTTTGTGGAAAGGTGATGCTTTTTTTTCCAGAATTCTTTGATGAAAATAAAGTTCAAAATAACAGCATTAATTTAAAGATACATTTTCTGTAACATTCTAAACCCATTGAATGTCACTTTTAATCAATTTAAAGGGATCGTTCACTCAAAAATGAAAATTAACCCATGATATTCTAAACCTTTCTAAACTTTAAATATGCATATTTTTCTTACACAAATGCATTCATTCATTTCAGAAGGCACTGATTAACCCCCAGAGCCTTGTGGAGCACTTTTTATGATGGATGGATGCACTTTTTTGGACTTCAAAATCTCAACACCCATTCACTGCCATTGTAAAGCTTGGAAGAGCATTGTTTTTCTTATATAATTCTGATGTATTTGTCTGAAAGAAAAAAGTCATATACACCTAGGATGCCTTGACTGTGAGTAAATCAGGGAGTAATTTTCATTATTGGGTGAACTATCCCTTTAATGCATATGTGACCCTAGACAACCAGTCATAAGGGTCAATTTTTTTAAATTGAGATTTATACATCATCTGAAAACTGAATAAATAAGGTTTCCATTTTTGTTAGGATAGAACTGTATTTGACCAAGATACAACTATTTGAAAATCTGGAATCTGAGGGTGCAAAAGACTCAGAATACAGAATACTTAAATCACTTTTAAAATGGTCCAAATGCAGTTCTTAGCAATGCATATTGCTAATTAAAAATTAAATTTTTATATATTTGTATGGTAGGAAATTTACAAAATATCTTCATGGAGCATGGTCTTTACTTAAAAATCTAATGATTTTTGGCATAAGAGAAAAATCGATCATTTTGACCCATACAATGTATTTTTGACTACTGCTACAAATATACCTGTGCTACTTAAAGGTTTTGTGGTCCAGGGTCACATGTAAGTATTCGTTTCTAAATAAAATAAAATAAAATAAAAATAAAAACATACAGATCCCAGACTTTCAAACTTGGTTTTAACAACAGTTGTTAACAAATCTTCATACTATCTCAAGCTTTGTTTGCTTAAAATGTGTTACTTCTGCATTTCTATTGATAGGACAACACAAAGAGAAGTCAGATAGCGAAATCACACAATAATGTGGATGTCTTACCTAGATCCATGCTCTTAGACGACTTCACATGATTCTGCTCCGTGTGACCCTGCTGACCTCCGTCAGTCAAAGAAGTGTCCGCTGAACGAAGACCTGAACTCAGACTGGATACACACACACACACACAAACAGGGTACACATGTGTTTCTTTACTATCTTTATTAAACAGTTTTAAAGAGATAGTGCACCCAAATATGAAAATTAGCCCATTATTTACTCACCATCCAGGCATCCTAGGTGTGTACGACTTTCTTCCTTTAGACGAATGCAATCTGAGTTATATTAATAATTATCCAGGCATTTCCAAGCTCTATCATGGCAATGGGTGGGTGTTTCTCTTCAGTAGTTCACAACAAGTCCAATAAAGTGCATCCATCCATAATAAAAAGTGCCTCACAAGGCTCCAGGGGGTGAATAAAGGCCTTCTGTAGCGAATCGATGCATTTTTGTAAGAAAAAAACCATATTTAAAAAGTAAGAATCACTTTAATCTAGCTTGCACCAACTAGTCATACATGGAAGCAGCTCCGGCTGCTCAGATGTGACGAATGCGAACGCGCTGTGGAAATAGGTAAACACAGCTAAGTTCAAAATGAGGATTTGTAATGAAAAATGTCAGAGGATTTTTCTATAAACCAAGAGGAGATTGGTTTTCCTTTGCTTAATTAAGGAAACTTTGCTCCCTTTGCTCCAGTAAACAAACGCTGGTTTGTGCGAGACTCACCGGCGCATGCGTCATTCGCCCAGATCTGCTTCCGTGTACAACTAGTTGGCATAAGCTAGATTAAAGTGATTCTTACTTTTTGAAAACGGATATTTTTCTTACAATAATGCATCAATTCGCTACAAGAGGCCTTTATTCACCTCCCAAGGCATGTGAGGCACTTTTTATTATGGATGGTTGCACTTTATTGGACTTGTTTAGGACTGATAAAGAGAAACACCCGTCTATGCCGTTCTAAAGTTTGGAAGTGCCAGGACAATTTTCTATTTTACTCCGAATGGATTTGTCTCAAAGAAGAAAGTCATATACACCTGAATGCCTAATTTTCATTTTTGGATGAACTATCCCTTTAAGAAACTGAACAACATATATTGCACAACTACCCGGTTTTTACTTGTCTGACAGAAAAGTAGCAAACCAGTCAGTGGGTCAGTGTTTGACTGATGAAAATGAATCAACGTGAAAAACTCATGTTCCACTTGCTCATTATGTTTAGGATGGTTTAAAAGATTTCTGGCTTGTAAACCCTACAAACTAATACATCTCAAACCATATATTTGGCATTTTCAATACAAAACTAATAATCACAATGCAGCTACACAGGGATACAGTTTTGTGGACAGAGGAATTGTCCTCAGTACAGACAACACTCAAATCATGTGACCAACTGGTGTCAAAATTAATTAACTAGCTGGTGCAACCCCTGCATGGAAAAAGAGACATGTTTGTCAATTTCGGTCCAAAAAAAAATCCATGTTACCTCTGCTGGAGCTTCAGGCTGTCCTGTCTATGAAGATTAGCAGCGAAGCCTTCATCATCCCCCTCTTCCATGTGACCGTATCCCCCATTTGAAACTGTGAGAGAACGGGCAAACCGCAGAGAGAGAAAAGCAATCATTAGAGCTCTGTGGAAATATTATGCGGGCTCATTTAAGAGGGGTCTGCTGGGGTCAGGCCAGCGGCGGAGAGAGGTGACAGTCTGGCTCGAGCGCTGAGACAGACAGACAGAGACGAAGACCATTATCAGCTCCAACACACTGCAATCTCCACTCACCTTTAATGATCTTTCACTCGTATGATAATGGGACTGGGGCCTCGGATTGACTTGATTTTTCCCCCTCTAAGCTTGGTTAAGCTTGTAAGAAAGTCTATGTGTGTGCGTCTGACAGAAAGACAGAGACTTTGCCTCTGTAAGTAAACATATGTATATTATCACTATTGTCGGCATAATTAGTTCTATTTTTTTATCTATATGCTTAATTAGTGATGTTTATTGTAACTCAGTTTATTTATTTGTTTAGTTATCTGAGATACAATAGTGTAGAACAATTTTTTACACGCCGATAAAGCATATTAAACTGAAAATTTAAGCAACTAGTTAAAAAAGTGAGTTATAGAGTGATTGTTAATGTATGCATATATTTGTTTGTGTGATATATACAGTATACTATGTTAGCAGGTTAAAAAGGATGAACCCAACAGCACAACAGAATGTATAGAGAGAAGATGAATGAAACAGGAAGTGCGGTTAGCAGGATGATGCAGTGACTGTGTACTCGGTTCATGTCTCATTTGCCTAAAGAGACTACACATGGCTCTCACTAGGCAACATAGAAGCCTTAATCCACCTGCTGCAGAAATAAAGACACAATGAGCTGTTTCTGAGTGCTTCTGTGTATATAATTCAAGGGCAGTTTATGAGCATTTACCCTGAATTCTCCTTTATTATTTAGTTGATGTTTTCAGCTACTGTATCTGGAGACCCACATGACAAAGACCTCATTAATGTCTGTTAGGACAAATAGTGCAGAACCAAAACAAAGGCTGCAGGTCTTTGTCTGAAAGCCAACAATGCACAATTGAAAACAAATGCCTCAGATTCCCAGACAGCGAACGCATTTCACGAACAATCTACAGTATGAACAGACGCTCACGATCAGTACCAGATATAGACTGAACCCTTGTAATCATTTCCTAAACCATTTCCTTTAGCAGAGTCAACTGCATACAGAATTAACTGCACACAGCGGCTACAGTATCTGTTGGCTGTTGAAAAAGGAAAACAAAATGAATGAATGAATGAATTAATCATTTTAAATGAATTATTATAATAAAACTAAATTATAAATATAAAAATATGAAATATTTTTATAATTAAAATGATATCTTAAAATAGCACAAGTAAATGTGAAATATATAATTAATTTAATTAATGAATGTAATGAATTTTGGCTGAGAAATCACCCTCCCAAAAGAGAAAGTCAGTATTGTGTTAAATGAGAAAATAATTGAATATATATTACAAAAATAATAGCTTTAGAGAGATAAAAAAAGGTTTTACATTGCATAAATAATGATAATGCATGTTTTTTTTTGTGAATATATGACAGGATTATTAACATATTAACATATGACAGGAAAAAAAAAATGAAATGAAGTGAGATTAAATTAAAACTGACAGATGACAGCAAGTCACTATCTTAATAAGTGAGTCATTCAGTCATTCATTGATTGTCAATCATTCAGTGATTTTCTTTATGAATGAGCCACGGAATCATTGACTTACTCATTCAGTAACGAAACACCGCTGCGTGTTCAGATTTTTAGGAAATCATATTTTATAGCCTTTTAAATTTTCTAATTAAAACAACAGAATAAGTACACGTAGAATAAGATACCAATCATATAAAATCAGTATTTTTACAAAATCAGTACAAAATCAATTTGTACTATAGAGGTGGCAGAGAAGAACACAAAAGTGGCTTGTAGGTGTATTTTCATGTTTAGTGAGGTTCAGCGGTAGCATGAGTGCAATCAAATTCAGAAATTCATGTTGAGATTAATGTTTTAAATATAAAAGTTTGAATACAGAAATATTAAATGATTTAAATAACTGAAAAGATAATTTAAAAAAGTAACTAAAACTGCCAGTAGATGGTGGCAAGTCACTGATTTAATTACTGAATCATTCATTCATTTGATTCGTTCGAACGCCGATTAATTTATGAATAAAGCAAGTGACTGTCTTTATGAATGGAAAATTGAATCATTGACTCACTAGATTTGTTTAAAAATGCACGTTTTAACTGCTGTGTTCAAATGTAGATGCGAAGCGGATCAGCTGTGACTTGTTTCAAACTATTTTTGACAATGGAGTAGAGCAAAAAAATAGGCAATAGTGTTATAGTCAGACAATGTAAGTCACTTAATATTAATTTCTTGTTTATTTAACTGTTGTATTAAATCAATACCTCATTTACAAACTCCCTTAAAAATGATTAAAAGCTGTCACTCATCTTAGTTCATCACGATCTCACAAAGTTCCATTATAGTCAACGAAGCTCTCTACACTGCACAATCAACCTCTTATTTACACTCTTTCTACACTTTGTTTATGAAATGATTTGTGATGTATGTTTGTGATACATTACTCAACGTTGCAAAAACACATAGAAACCCTTGAAGCTCCCCTCAGCGCAAACACAAATATGCTGATCGGGTCAGTCGCACTGGAGCTCCTAAATATTTTTTCATAGTCGCACACAGTACTTTCATTCGCAAAAGACTAAAATGGTTGCACTGTAGAGCCCTGATCAATATCACATTTGCAGTCATGCACATATTCGAGAAAAAAAACACGCTTACTTTTGTGAAATTACTAAACTGTTATCATATGATAGAAATATAAGAGAAAAAAATCATACAGTGCCATTTTTGCCCTCAAATCTTCAATTTTAGGAGCATATAACCACTTTAATAGGCTACATCTCACAGTCAGCCCTTGTACTGCATCATGTTTGTCAGCTACCATATGCATAAGTAGTCTATAGAGAGTTTAAAGGGATAGTTCACCCAAAAATAAAAATTCTGTCATTAATAACTCATCCTTAAAACCCATAAAACCTTTGTTCATCTTGAGAACACAAATGAACATCTTGACATGTTCAAGACCCAGAAAGTAGTAAGGACTTTGTTAAAATAGTCCATGTGACATCAGTGCTTCAGGTTTAGAAAGCTCTCGGATTTTATTAAAAATATTTTAATTTGTGTTCCGTAGATGACCGAAGGACTTTGGAACAGCATGAGCGTGAGTAATTAAAGGAGTCATTGGATGCCCATTTTCCACAGTTGATATGATTATTTAGGGTCTTAATGAAAAGTCTACAATATACTTCGGTTAAAAATTCTCAATGGTTGTGTAAAACAACACCCTTTTGACCTTGTAAAAAAAGTTCTGCCCAGCTCTCCAAAATCATCCCATTCTGAGGGACTGTTCCTTTAAATGCAAATAAGCTCTGCTCGCCCCGCCCCTGCAGCTCTGAGAGATTGTTTACTTTAGCGCGTTTAACCACGAAACTTGCTAACTAGCACGTTATTAGGAAAGGTGATTGCAAAGATTCATAAAAAAAACATTATACTCACTTCTGATGTAGGTGAAGCTGGATCACGAATGATTTGCGCGAACACAGACGCATTTATGTAGATGGGTGGCGCATTCCCTTCACAAACAAATGTAATCCACTGCATCTTCAGCGGCTCAGATGTCGGGAGAAAATGACGACCAATTTGTTCATTATTACATCCAGCAACACAACACCTCAATCGCTCAATCAAGATATTCCCTGCTCTGGCATCGAAACAATGGAGGTTGGACTGTTACAGCTGATCTGAGGTAAGACGCTCATGTCAATCAACTATCATGGGAGCGGCCTCTGTCGGTGTGGCATCATGATGACCCCTTTAATTACAGAATTTTAATTTTTGGATGACTTAACCCTTTAATACACAGACAAACTCATTTGCTTTGGTTTTGGTTTTGGTTTGTTTTTTTTTGGAAAAAAAAAAATAAATGTACAATAAAATACAAAAACGCAAGATTTTTAAGTTCTTCCTATGGGTTGCAGGGATATGGATAGCATGTTGCTCTCTGTCTTCTTGATGGAGTGTCTGTGTTTTGGCGGAGTGGAGCTGGATATCGGCCCTGACAATCACATAGATCAGTGCGCCCCACCCAGCAGAACTTCATCATTACTCATCAGACTGCACTGGGATGACTGCTTATTAGTATTATATATCTCATCTGTTTGTGTGCTGCACAACTGCCATAATACATCAAGCGCACAGACGCATGCATGCACGCTTGCACACACACGAACATACACACACTTGAGAGATGAACTGATGGTGGAGTGAATGAAAAAATGGATGCGTGTTGCACACAAACGCACGTACACACATTCGCAGCCGCACACACTCACGATTATTTATCTGCTAAAGTGTGGCGTAGTCGAAATGAAATAAGTTGTTCCTTCAAAAGATGATGGATCAATGGCTCTTCCAGCTAAAACAGGGTTATTAATCCTAAACGGTGTGTGCTACCAGACCTCTCGCCTGCACTAGCAAAACACCTCTTTATGTAAAACATTAACTGAAATAAAAGCCACGTTTCTCTCCAAGAGGGCTGGGTATGAATCTATTACCACAGACACTGGACAGATATAATATTTCACATCTGTGTACAATATTCATAATGACAGTCAGCGGAAAGAGGAGGCTTGGCTGCATGAGTATTGCTATGAGAACGAGGCATTTCCTGTAATGAAAATATTGTATTACACACACACACAAAACACTATATGCTGTAGAAAAATGAAGGGGAGAAATTGCAATGCTCAGTATGGCAGCTGTGGGAATTAAAGTACCATCTTTGAGTTAAAACACCAATTGTCTTGGCAAAGTCATCAAATTACTGTAATTACTCTAGTCTAAATTACTCTACAACACACATGCGCATTAGCTGGAACTAACACTAATGAAAAATACTGTTTTTTAGCATTAGATTTGAGCTACAGATGTGCTAAACTCGTATGTATCCAATATCTATGAAAAACATCAGATAAACATCTGATGAACACGTTAAAAAATATAGTTGCAATCAAAATTATTCAACCCCCTTGACCTGCAAGATATTTTGCTGCAGAGAACAAAATTTTGTGAAAACAATTCAACAAAGGCATCAGTACACTATTTTAATGATGAATAATGGAAAAAGAAAATCAAAATTATTCATATTGTTCAAAATTATTCAACCCCCAAAATTCAAATTTGGTGCAGAATCTGTTTTTCTTTAAAACCACCAATAAACACTGCATGGAAGTGCTTAGAAGCTTCTAATCTTGACCCATTCCTCGCCTGAAAAGCTTTCAGATAACTGAAAATCTTTGGTTTTTACATTGCTACTGCTTTCAGATTTAACCAAATATTTTCAATGAGAATTAAAGCTGGAGGCTGAACAGGCCACTCAAGAACATTCTATGACTGATCCCTGAACCAAGCATAATAGATTTGGATGCATACTTTGGGATAATTGTCCTGCATTGATCATCAGCTTCAGTCATTGCACCAAAGGCATCACAACTCATGCCAAAATTACCTGATACTTCAGTCTACTTCATACAGTCATGTTTTCCACTTCCTGCTACAGTAAAACAACCTCATAACAGGACTGGCCCACCTCAGTATTTGACGATAGAGAAGGTGTTCTTGTGTTTATAAGCTTTCCTTTTATTTTTGCACCAGACATACCATTGATCCAAAGTTCCAGTTTGCCACATCACTCCATATAACATTTTTCCAGAACTCCACAGGCCTCTCCAAATGAATTTTAGCATGTTCAAATCAGCCTTTTTGTTTTTCTTGGTCAAGAGTGGCATTCTGCAAGATGCCTCAACATGAAGGCCATACTCGTCTAGTGTTCTTCTTACACAATGCATTGAAATGTTTTTCCTCCTATCGTCGGGTAATCTAGCAAGTCTTTGGCTGTACATTGCAGGTTTCTCTCAGCTGCTCTAATCAAACATTTTATGATATTGTGCTTTTTATGTTCAACACCCTCAAAGGTTTTCTGGTACAACACACTTTAAACTAAGGAATAAGGCCACCAGCTGTGTCTATGGGAACTTTTAATGTCTTGTAAATCTTTATGTATCGTTAGACTTTCTAATAAAATAAAACTATTTCTTCTCTATAGCTTATGTGAGAGCTTTGTTGACCTTTTCATATTTGCTACTCAACTTCAGCACATGCATGGGCTAATTGTAAGTTTGTGTAACAGCCCAAGCAAATTCTGTTTTTAAAATAGTTTCTAAAGGCTTAATTGTGTTTTAAGACAATTTTGTTCCCTACCATAAAAACAAGTGACTTAAAGCAGCAGTGTTGAAAAGGGGTTGATTAATTATGACATAGCTGTGTTATAAAAAAAAAAATCCAATAACTCAAAAGCATTACATTATATATTGACATTATCACTTTTAATATGCCAGTAAACTGTTGTAGATGCAATTTTCCTGGATCTTCAGAAAAGCTTGTATTTGTAAAGCACTGCAGTCTCTTTGAGGTTGAAATATTTTGACTGCAACTGTAAACATTTTATAAAAAATAATTAAAAAGTATATTTTATAACGCATAACGTGTTGCGTGTGCTGCATGCCACAAAAACGTATCGATTACATGCATTTTAAAAACAAGTGATTTTGAACCGTTGAAGCGCAATCAGCAGTGAAAGAGAACTTATTTGGCTATATACGCGTGCTTTTTGAAAGAAACTTTCTGAGCGCTGTGAGAGAGGCACACACATGAAGACGTTGTTCATAGAGCACAGGGGTATTAAACAGTTATTTTTGCCACCTTATAGGCCTTGAACAGTTAAATACACACTTGCATGTGTCAAAATAGCAAGTATCCTCGTAAACACAGCAGTTTAGGTCCTAAGTGAAAGGAAACAGCTGAGAAAGAAAATATGTGTAACAGTATATTGGATCCAGGCAGCTCTTAAAGTGGCAGCAGTCTAATATTCCTGCTCTCTGTCATTCATGTTAATCAAACAACAAAAGAAAGAAAATTTCTCATTGCTCTTATTTGTGATATTGACCAGGTGACAAGAATTATTAAAATTTCTATGGTATCAAAAATTTTGATATCATAAAGACCTTACTTAAAGGAGAAGTCCACTTCCAAAACAAAGATTCACATATAATGTACTCACCCCACTGTCATCCAAGATGTTCATGTATTTCTTTCTTACGATCCCAGCCCTTCTTCCTCAGCTGGGATCGTTTACAACCGCATTTGAGATAATTTGAAGCCACATTTAAACTTCATTTTGGAAGTTCAAAATCGGGGCAGTCCATTATATGAAGAAAAATGTTGAAATGTTTTCCTCAAAAAACAATTTCTTTACGACATCTTGGATGAAAATGGGGTGAGTACATTATATGTGAATCTTTGTTTTGGAAGTGGACTTCTCCTTTAATGCAAAAATAACTATATTGTGATATATATTGTTACCATGCAATAAAATTACTCAAATCATGATAAAATTTGGGTCATATTACCCACCCCTATCTGACAGGAAACATCTTAGAGATGTATTGCAGATCAGCAAATGCTCTAAAAAATCTTCTTGATGAAAACACACACATCAAACAAACATCAGGGATGTTAGCGAAAAAATAATACTGACAGTTTTAGATATTTCAATCTTTTCCAATTCAAGCTACAGTGCTCTCTTATTCAGGTAGATTAGAGCTGGACTACTATAGCATGACTAGAAATAACTGCTGAGCAACGTAGTGAAGATGGCCACCAAGTGAGATGCTCTTCAAGACTTTGACAGATGTCACCACAAATAGCTAGTTTCAACAGAAAGCATGCTAGGAAGTAGAGATAAGTGAACCTTTTCAGCTTTTCTTTGAGGGTTTTGGAGCTGTGGCCCTGTGGTTAGCACATACAGGTATGCGCTAACAAATTTAGCTGCCTATGCATTCCAAATAAACACATCATATCACTTATTTTCTTTCTGCTATCCTCTCAATAAAAAAAACGTAAAAAGAAGTATTATGGTAGTCACAATAATACCATGCACTATGGAATACCATTTTTTAAAGTACCTTGGAATATAATGTAAACACTATGATATAGGACTTAAATGAAGCAAATAAACAAAAACGCTCTTAATTTCAACTCCACAGAACACAAAGTTCATCTTCTTATGAAGGCGTTAGAGGCCAGAGAAAAACTCATCCCACACCAGAGATGGACAGAGTTCAGAAACAGTAATATTCATAGCATCCCACACTTCCGCCTTCTCCTCAGCTCCCGGCCCACTGTTATCCAGGGTTATAATTAGAGCGATTCTCCCGAGGAGCACCACTTCAAAAGCAAACACAATACACATACATATGTACGAAATCATTAGCTTTCATTTACAGCTCAAACAACTACCCGTAAATTACTTCCCTCAGCCCAAATGGCTACGGCATGCTAAAAAATTCAGCACGCTCTTGATGAGGGCATTATGCATTTTAAATTGTTTGCTACGCTACGTTACGAGCGGACCGCATTACTGTTGCGCCTGTGGAAACATGGCCTAGATAAAGCGCACATCAACTTAATGATTTCAAGGTCAGGGTGAGAGAAACCAACACAAACACACAATCACAGCACGAGCGGAGAGCTCGGTTTCCTTTTTTCTGCCTTCTTTGCTGTCATACTTTCTTTGCTTATGAGACAACCGTACCTAGAACCACTTCCAGTCAGAGAGAGAAAAGAAGGAATATTTTTGAACTGCATATATTTATGAGCGTGAGAGCATCGGTCTATCAAGGAAATAAACAACAGGGAGAAGCGTGAGGTGTCAGGGAGGGGAGATATGAAGCTGATGCGGCTGATATTGGACTATTTGTATTATTTCTTAGCATTGCGCACTCTGGGAATCCCAATGAGTACAGTGTGTGAGAAACGCACTCCTCGGAAAAGCTGCAGACGCGTGAAGCAGGCAGCTCCATTTTAAGCCCCTCTCTCTATCTGTCTGTCTCTAGTTGTGTTGAAATCCTGGAGGAGGAGTGTTACTCTTTCATGTTCGGTTAAAGGGATGGTCCACACGACAGGCTAGGCACATAGGCATTTCACATGAAAAGAATTGCAAATGTGCTCCAATTCTCAGACGAGTTAAACTTCCAGTTTCTAATACAGCTGTGATAAAAGAGGCTTTCTAGGCATGAAAGAGAGGAAAAGAGAGACAAAGAAAGATAGCACATGTATGACAAGCACACTGTATCGATAGTGACAGACATTCATGTGCAAACATATTTCCAGTACGCCACATGGACAGAAAACTCTTGTTAGCAGCATTTAAAAGGTCTCAATATAGTATA
>JAHKKF010495751.1:0-15776 GCA_019740295.1 Labeo calbasu | reverse complement strand
CTGGAGTAACGAATGAATGCAGAAAACGTAGCTTTGATCACAGAAATGAAGTACATTTTAAAATCTATTCAAATAGAAAACATTTATTTTAAATAATTGTACTGTTTTTGCTGTACCTTGAATCAAATAAATGCAGGCTTGGTGTGCAGAAGACTGTTTGATTGACTGTTTTCAAGATTGTTTGATAACCAAAGTTCAAATAGCAATTTTTGAAACATTATAAATGTCTTCACTCTTACTTTTGTTCAAATTAATGTGTTCTTTTTGAATAAAAGTATTCATTTCTTCTGAACCAAATCTTTAGAAAATCTTTTTGAAATGAATGTTAAATCTTGAATGAAAACAATGAACTGCTTTGTCACAGCTTTTAAAAAGAAAGTTGAAATTTCAGAACAGTATTTTCCAGTAAAGTTAAAACTCTATAAAAGCTTCTCAGCAGGGTTTGGAGTATAAATGACTATATCATAAATACAATGAAATGACACCATGCGTGACATATTTCCAGAGTTTTTTTTCTCCTCCAGCTGTGGCAGTATCACTGTAATTAAACTGATTAATTGTTCTGATTTTATCTTCTTACGATTAACAATCTGACTCATTGAATCTGCAAATAATTGTGCAGTCCTGTTAAATAGCTTTGTCAAGGGTGATGGAAGATGCTTATCTCAACATGAAATCACTCCCCACTAAAACCAGAAGGAGAAGCCACACACTGTTATTACGCAAGAGGGAAAAGCAGCCGGCTGCCCTAAAAACATCACACATGGACTGCATGACATTCGGGAAGTTGCAGATGGAAGGCAGCAGCTGTGAGCTGCAAAATCATTTAGAACTGTATTTTGTCAAGGGGTATTATTTTCCCCCAAATAATTCAAATAATTAATGAATACAACATGTTTATGCATTCATGCATTATTTGTGACAGTTTTAGTGGTGTTGTGTCTAGTCTGCCTTTTCATTAGAGACTGATTGTTGCATGAGCTCTTTCCCTGTTATAAACTGGAGTAGAGAGTATTGTTGTTCCCGTTGGTCTGGCTTCTAACTCACCTGTACGTTTGCACTTTTGTCACCATGCAAATGAGAAAAACAAATGATTTTGTGTTTTTTCAAGAGCCTTTTGAAGTCTGTACTCAGTGTGTGGACAGCAGTTTCTGTGATTATTATAATCTGGCCATAGCAATCTAAACTGAAAGCACATTTTAAAACCATTGTCATTCTACATGTTGCTACATTTTCAATGCAGTTTACATTTATTAAAGTTTTCACAGTATTTTAAATAACAAAGCAGCTTTCCAGCCCATGCATTTTTAATCACTTTAATATAAAACATGCATTCAAGCTGCATAAGCAGATGAGTAGAAGTAAACCAAACATTTGTCATGCAGTTAGATTGGTACTTACAGAGCCAGTTCAAGCAGTAATGGTAGTGTTAGATAAGGGACTTTCATTAACCCCCATATTACCCTATCAAAATGCTGCGTATCAGTAGCTCGACCTCACACCTCTGTGATTCATGAGCGCATTTGAGAGGAATAGTGTCATAGAGAGGTGAAGGACACATTGCCTGGGTTATAATCTATTTAATTAAATGTTTTTACTTTATTTTAGAGAAGAGAGGGCATGTTTTGAATGTAGATAGTGGAGGCACTACATATACAATGCTGTTTAAAAGTTTGGGATCAGTGCGTTTTTCAAAAAAGTCTTTTCTGCTCATCAAGGCTGCACTAATTTGATTAGAAATACTGAAAATACTGTAATACTGTGAAATATTATTGCAATTTTAAATAGTGGTTTTGTATTTTAATGTATTTTAAAATAGAATTTATTCCTGTGATGCAAAGCTGAATTTTCAGCATCATTACTCCAGTCTTTCAGATTATCTATCAGAAATCATTCTGATATGCTGATTTATCAATGTTGGAACCTGTGATTCTTTTTTCAGGATTCTTTGATCAATAAAATGTTCAAAAGAACAGCATTTATTTCAAATAGAAATCTTTTGTAACAACATACACTACCGTTCAGAGTTTGAATCTGTAAATTTCTTTAAAAAAGAAATTAATGCTTCTATTCAGCAAGGATGTGTTAAATTGATAAAAAGTGATATTAAAGACCTACATTGTTATAAAAGATTTCTGTTTTGAATAAATGCTGTTCTTTTGAACTTTTTATTCATCGAAGAATCCTGAAAAAAAAAGTAATGTATAAAATATATGTATTAAGCAGCACAGCACAACTGTTTCCAACATTGATAATAAATCAGCATATTAGAATGATTTCTGAAGGATTGTGTGACACTGAAGGCGTTGTCACAGAAATAAATTATATTTTAAAGTATACTGAAATATATATACTGAAATATTAAATAAATGGAACTTTGATGAGCATAAGAGACTTCTTTTAAAAAAAAAAAACAACAAAAAAAAAAAACATAAAAATCTCAAACTTTTGAATGGCAGCGTGTGTGCTTGTATAAGCTTCCTAAAAGTAGACAATGAAAATAGTTTTGAAATGTCTCCATAGCAAGTAATGGTATTCTATAGCCTGAGGACATGTGCATAACACCAACACAAGTGCTAAACATGGACATTTGCTATTTGTTCAGATTTGAATTCAGTCTGTGTACACTTTTTATTTATTTCGCCTCATTTTATTCAGTTTCTGAACTAGTATGGATGATTGAAATGTTTACATTTTTCAGTCATGCTAATAAGCTTTGCACACTCTAAGACAGCAAGAAAAAATCAAGTGAAATAAATAATAATATCTATGTGTGCACACTGATACATGTTTTTCACTTGGCTGAAAAGCACAATATGATATGCCTAAATGGTTGGTTCCAGCGAGAGTATGATTTTAATTGTTTGATGCTCCTTTCACACTGTTTAGGCAGGTTGTGAAATGTACCATTCACAGCTTTTTTGTTGCTGTTATTTGAGGCATATCTAGTCCTCCAGATTGTTTAGAAACTAAAATAATAAATCAAATCATCCAGCACATGCCTGTGAGTGCAGTGGCAATTTAACAAACACATTCTGAACATCAGGCATCAATGATTCTTAGCATACAGTATGTTAATTAGCTAAATTTGCATTCTTCCACACTCTGTTTTAATTTTATTTTCAAAAGAATGTGCACTTTGAATAATATATGTGTCTTGTATATATTTTATTGCTTTTCTTCTCAATCCAGAACATTTCAAGACCTTTCCAAGCAGACGGAGATGAGCTACGGAACAGTGAGAGACTCTGCTGTGTTTGAGTATTTCAGGGTGAAGGGCACGAACCCCTTGGAGCAAGACAGCACTTTCGCCGAGCTGTGGAGAACTATCAATAAAAATCAGGGACAGGATAACTCTGTGACCTCCCCTGCTGAAGGCATCCGCAAGGTATCAGACACACAGTCCTGTTACTTACAGATGAGGTGGAGGGGGGGATCAAGAGTCCACATGTCTTGCCGAATCCAAGGTTTTCAAACGTTATGATGCTAAGGACCCCTAAAAACCAAGGCGTCTGTTTATTTTTTGTATATACAGACACAATAAATGCATTTATAATGTTACAACAACGTATATTTCAAGTTAAAGGATTAGTTCACTCCAGAATTAAAATGTCCTGATAATTTACTTACCCCTATGTCATCCAAGATGTTCATGTCTTCCTTTCTTCAGTCAAAAAGAAATTAAGGTTTTTGAGGAAAACATGTATCACCATATAGTGGACTTCAATGGGGATCAGTGCAGCTTCAAAGGGCTCTACATATATATATTTGAATAATTAATTTAAGAAAACCAGTAGGTTAATCACTGTGCGGTTCTTGTATATATTATTGTATATATCTGCATAGACAGCACCTGAAACAGAAGATAAGAGGAGCTATTATTGAACTGAAAAAGCTCAAACCTTTCAAATCAGTACCAGTTTGTTTTAATTAGAGTGGAGAGCTGTCCATGGTGCTGAATTTCTGCTGCGTAGTGATGAGAGCTGTCCGTGGTTCTGGTAAGAGCTTTTCTGTGCACTACCATGTGCATGATGCTGGCTCTTTGTAATCCAAAGCATGTCTCACAGAACACAGAAGGAGCCTATCAGTAAATTGGAGTCTGTTTAGGTTTGCAACAGGACGATTCCGGCATCTTGCATCATTAAAGAGAGGAAAGGAAATGTAGCATGCAAGTCTGACAGAAAACATGAGAAAACTGCTTTAGACTATTAAGATAAATATTCATGGCTCAGACAATGTAATATCCAGCCATATTGTGAGAGTCGTAAAAATTATTCATGTGCTGCAGAATGCATTCGTGTATTTATGCTTGTTTGGTAAAACTTTCAAAGTCACTTTGTATACAAACTGTTGTTGATGCCAAGAGAATCTTCAAGACACTTGATAGCCACATCAAACCCTTTGATAAAACTTCAAAAATTCTAGCTATTAAATTTCACAGCTCGTCTTATTGTCACATATCCACTGGCATGCTGTTTGCACCAAATCATGAATCTCTTTATGAGAGTTTTTCAGCCCAGTTACATAACTGGCTATTAAGCTAACAATTCAGTAGGCTCAGAATTGATTTCTTAAGCAGAATAATGAAAAGAGATAAGACACAGAGAAATTGAGGCCTGTACGGCTGCACCCCCGCACTTTGGATGGTGCTGAATAATCCTATTGTCAGGCCATCCATGCTGAAGTGTTTAACTGCCAGTAATTGGCCAACAGATTCACATATATACGAGTGTTTCTTCAACTATGGCCACTTTTGTCCCTGCGGACTAGAAAATAAATTCTCATACAGGAAGCATTTCACACCCTCACTAGTTTAATGTGTTTGCTAAAAATGTCCAGTTCAATTCAAATTGTCAGTTCAATTCACACATTTTATGTGGTGGAAATGAGGCCATAACTAATGGAAAGTTTCGCATCATTTCCCGTTTCAAACAGTTAAAATAAAGATAGATAGATAGATAGATACATAGATAAATAGATAGATTTTACTTTTTCAACACTGATCATAATAATAAGAACCATTATTAATAATTAAACCATAATAATAACTGATTATAACTGAGCACCAAATCAGCATATTAGAATGATTTCTGAAGGATCATGTGACACTAAAGACTGGAGTAATGGCTGCTAAAAATTCAGCTTTGTCATCACAGGAATCATTTAAAATATATAATTCTACTTATATACCTTTGATTGTTTTGAAATCGGTGCTTTTGAGAGTATCCAAATCCTACTAATAGATGTACACTTGAAAGACAAACTGTAAATATAATTTCAGGCAGTGACGGATATTTGTAGTATTTTACAAAGAGATAGGGCCAATTTCATGTTTATATGGAAGAGCCAGGAGACGGTAGCTTCTTTGTCATTTCTTCTTTGACATCCTTTTTTTTTCCTTTGTACTTGTCATATGAAAGTTTGTCATAACTGTGTGGCTACGATAGAGCCTGAGTTTAAAAGAGACAAAAAGGAAAGCGAACGCGTGTGCTGCTTTATTTAGTGTGGTGGGGGAAGGGGGGGGAAGCCACTTTCCCGAGAGACAGAGAGAGCGAAATCTCTTGAAAAAGAAAGCGGGGGAGGCTAGAAACAAGTTCAAAGCCATCTCATGACTTTCAGTGAAATATAAACATCTTTCATTTTGAATGATGTCTGTGACCTGTCTGACAAGAACTGACTGAAAGGAGAAGCTCTCCATCTCAAGATAACCTCCGGATGTGTTTACGTTACTATTATAAAAAACACAAAACCCTGCACCGTGATACATGGGCAAATTAAACACTGAACCGTTTGTGTGCATGTGTGCTTTCTCTCAGGTGAAGCGGGATCCGTACGCCTTCCTGTGGGACATGGCGGTGTTAGAGTACGCCGCTCTGACAGATGACGATTGTGCGCTGGTGGTCACAGGGAACAGCATGAGCAGCAAAGGATACGGCCTGGCTTTGCAGCACGGCAGCCCCTACAGGGATCTCTTCTCACAGAAGTGAGCGAGTGTATATGCGCAATATGATCAGAAAGACCGATACGTGTCGTTAAAGTAGCTGAAGGATAGACACCATCGTTTCAATCATTTTGAGTCAATATCAAGCTCCAAAGCTTCCCAAACATCACACTGCATGACTGTGATGGATTGTTTCCCTTTTTCTTTCATCATCTATCCTTTCTCTCATTTACATTACATTTATTTCCATGGCAGACGCAGTCTTGCCGGAGAACCCATGAATCGTGTTGAATCACCAGTGTCTGCTCCTCGGAGCATTTATCTTCATTCCCACCCATCCTTTCTTCTCTCCACTGGCTTTAAAGCACCTCACCCTGCAGCCCTTCATTTGTTTGACTATAATTTGCATTCATATTTTCAGCTCGTATCGACGCTCCGCTCACATACTAATTAGCTTTAGGGAGGTAAGCTCGCCGGCAATTAATAATTCACATATCAGGAACATCGGGGCCTCGAAATGCATTTTCATGAAGGATCTTCTACAATCACCTTTCAGTCTGTTATGGGGAATTAGAATCAAACATGTTTTAAATTAATACCCAGGATGATTGCAGTTGAACAGACTTTATTTTTCAACCTTTGACATTTTCTTTTCTGTCATTAGTTATTGACCTTTTCCTCTGGATTCTTTACAAATGCATCTGCTCTCTGAAAGTCTGCTGCGTCGAAATAAATAACTACTAAGGAAACTTGTCCATGAATAAAGAGAAAGCAAATTAAAAAGACTCTATAGAAGACCAAATATTCATTGCCACTGCTGAATAGATTTTTTTTCAGTGTTTTGCAAAAGTTTGTTATCTCTTCTTTTTAGTTGAGTAGATAATTGCCTCACTTTTTACATTCAAAAACCAGAAGTAGTTTTTTTCCATCATTTGTTTCTTGGTCATGTTCTGTGACCGATGAATGGGGTTGAATACAGGGGTTGGATAAAATTATATGTCCAAACAATGCAGCAAAGTGACAGAAAACCTCGATATTCACCTTAGAGACCTTGTTGCCACAAAAACTGACCACAAAGCCGTTTTACAAAGCCAGCATCCATGAAAGAGCTGCTAATTCTAAAACTTTAATCATAGACACCAGTGCTAAAATGCAAAAGATGGTGTCTATTCTTAAAACCTGGATAGTTGGAGCACCAAGATGAACATTAAAAGGATAGTTCACCCAAAAATGAAAATTCTGCTATTAATTACTCACCCTCATGTCGTTTTAAACCCATAAGAGCTTTGTTCATCTTTGGAACACAAATTAAGATATTTTTGATTAAAGTATGGGAGCTTTCTGTCCACGCCGATTGCCTAGTGGTTAGTGTGTCGACATACAGCGCAACTGCGCTCATGGTGACCCGAGTTCGATTCCTGTCACGAGGTCCTTTGCCGATCCCACCCCCTTCTCTTCACCCAATGATTTCCTGTCAGTTCTCCACTTTCCTGTCTCATTAAAGGCATAAAAAGCCCTTAAAAATATATTTTTAAAAAATGTGGGAGCTTTCTGACTCCGCATAGACAGGAATGCAACTGAAACGTTCCCAGGCCAAGAAGGGTAGTAAGGACATTGTTACAATAGTTCATGTGACATCAGTGGTTCAACCATTATGTTATAAAAAAACAAAAATAATGACTTTATTCAATTAAATATTTATTAAATTTATTCAAATTTCTTCTCTTCCAACCATTCAAGAGAATACCAAGACGCATGCGTGTTTCAGCTGCATTGCTGTCTACGAAGATTCACAAAGCTCTCAGATTTCATCAAAAATATCTTAATTTGTGTTTCGAAGATGAACGGTGTGCCCTGGCCAGACAAATCACAATAACCTGTGGGCTGTGTTAGAGAGAAGAGTAAGAAGCCAATTCCAGCATCTCTAAAGCAACTGCCAGTTGTTTTCATACACAACATTCAGCTGGAGACTTTTCAAAAGGTGTATCAATCTATTCTAAGACATCTAGAAGCTGTATTCAAGGCAAAAGGTAATAAACACCTTCAGAAATATTGCTGATGTCCCAGATTTTCATATTATTTTGTCCAACCCCTATATTTGCCTCATTATCACCTTTGTCATATTTTGTGTTGAACTTCCCTCTGTCCTCTTGTAATATAGTTCAATTTTAGAATGCAGTTTTTTTATTATTCAAATGAAAGCAATAGATTCATATCTCAGTCCTCATAATAATCCATTTTCGTTTTCACTTCAGGATCCTTGACCTGCAGGAGAAAGGAGACCTTGACATTCTAAAGCAGAAGTGGTGGCCCCGAAAAGGTCGCTGCGATCTGGACAAGCACGCGGAGCCCCAGCCGGAGGGCCGTGCCCTGAGACTGCACAGCTTCGCTGGGGTCTTCTGCATCCTAGCGGCAGGGCTGCTGCTGGCCTGCCTGGTGGCCGCGCTGGAGTCGTGGTGGAACGGGCCACGCTGCCAGCGGGCACAGCCCAAAGAGGTGACCCCACAGGCGGCCAAACTACGGCCAACCCCTGCCCACCGCGCCCAGGACTGTACAGCCACTGCCACACTCTACTTTATGGATCCAGACGCCACTGACGCAAGCCCCGATTTAGTCGAGCTCCAGTACACCCAGCTATAGGTGTGATCATTAAGAACTTACTGCCTCCCATTTGCTGAAGTGTTGCCAAAGAGAAGGCAAGAGGGAAGGGTGAAGGGGGAGGGAGTCACTTAAGCACAAGATCACCTAAGACAAAAAAAAAAAGAGTTAAAATCTTTGATTATTAAAGGGATAGTTCACCAAAAAATGAAAACAGTCATCATTACTCACCAAACCCGCTGTTGTTCCAAACCCGTGTGACTGACTTTCCTCAACGGAACACAAAAGAAGATATTTTGAAGAATGTTTAAAGTCAACATGAAGTGTAAATTCACCTTATCTGTTTATGAAAGTAAAAGTATTGTTGACAGGGGTGCACACAAGTGGTCTGCAGGTGTGCATGCGCGAGTAACTTAAAAAATCCTTTTGAATAGACTAGAAAAGTACGTTGGCAAATTGCATTGGCATGCTTCAAATAATACTTATCTGACCGCCATCAATTCGTAACAGTGAATGATGAGGTATCATACCGATCACAACTGCAGTGTGGAGTACCTCAAGGCTCAGTACTAGGACCGTTGCTTTTCATGCTTTACATGTTACCTTTGGGAGATATTATCAGGAAACATGGCGTTAGCTTTCACTGTTATGCTGATGATACTCAGCTCTATATTTCTTAGTGGCCCGGCCACTGTCAATCCTTCATCATCACTTAGAAACCTAGGCATGCTAGCAAGCTTTCCTTCAAAAGCCACATTTCTGGCAATTGTCAAACAGCATTTTTTCATCAAAAAAACATCGAAATTACAACCTATGCTCTCAGTGTCAATTTCAGAAATGGTAATTTATGCATTCATGACCTAAATGTTAGATTATTGTATATATCACAATATACATCTTACATTTTTTTGAATAAATAAGCTTTCCATTGATGTATGGTTTGTTAGGATAGGACAATATTTGGCCGAGATACAACTAAAAAATCAAAATATTGAGAAAATCGCCTTTAAGGTTGTCCAAATTAAGTTCTTAGCAATGCATATTACTAGTCAAAAATTATGTTTTTATATATATTTACGGTAGGAAATTTACAAAATATCTTCATGGAACGTGATCTTTACGCAATAATTTTGACCCATGCAGTGTATTGTTGGCTATTGCTACAAATATACCCGTACTACTTAAGAGTGGTTTTGTGGTCCAGGGTCACATTTGGAAAAAAGTTCTTCCGCAACTTTTGTCTAAGCTCCAAACAAAACATAAAAGCACCATGAAATGAATTCATACGATTCTAACTTCAAATGTCATGCTAGTTGGTCACAAATAGAAAAAGATCAGATAAATATTTGCCATATTTTAAATGATTTCTCTTGAAAGTTTTGGAACGCAATGGTTTTATAATGGCCACAGACAGCTAAAACGTTCTTCTAAATATCCTCTTTTGTGTTCCACAGAAGAAAGGAATTCATACGAGTTTGGAACCACAGAAAATGATCACAGAGTTTTCTTTGTTTGGATGCACCATCCCTTTAAGTGGAAATGATAGCTTTTGTATTCAAACCCATTAGCTCTGTGTTATGGGCAACTACACGTGTAGTTCCATTCATTAAATTGTTTTTTCCCAAGTAGCTTTCTGCATACAAACATCCCTAATTTGCAATATCAGTCTATTATTCTACTTCTGCTGCTTCTGGTCGTTAGGCAAAGGTTGTACCTGGATCCCTAAACTAAAGTGTGTGCAATGAGAATAAGCCAGTGACTTACTGACTCATGTTCAAGTGTTTTGCAGTTACTCTTCCGTCCTTGTCTCCTCTCCTTCTCTCTTTTCCCTTTGGTGATATCTTGAGCCGAGGCAAGCACGTTGGTGAGAGCAACAGCTCATAAACCACATATTATAGCTCGGGAACGTTGATCGTCGATAACGTAATATTAAATTTTACAGACATTGTTGAATAATAACGACCCAACGTCTGTATTATGACTGCCATTTGTCAACTGCTTGAAATTTGACTGGATATGAATTAATAGCACATGAAGAGATAAGAACTTTTACTAGCTTTCAGACTATATTGCTTTCACCAACTACTTGTTCTCGCTTTAAGGTGCTCAGTCTGCCGTATGCCTGTACAATTTAAGTGTTTCTTTTATGTATGCTTTTGTTTGGTTTATGATGCACTGTAAGACGGGAGTCATTGGAGCTCTGGCAAGCAATAAGAACCACACAATAACCAACTTGACACATTTTACGTTTTATATCCCTCTCTGTGTCTTCTTATTGCAATTATATGCCAATGTCCAGGCAGTCACAGGTTCTCTATGGTCTCATACAGGACACTAAGGGCTGCACTCTGGAGATGGCGTCTGGGTCATTGGCATATAATGAAATTGCAACTGCTGCAGGATGCGCACGGGACGTTTGGCCAGAGAGAGAAAGAGACTGGGAAGACACGCAGGCTTTTTACACAGGTCAGCCGAGACCTGAGCAGGGATACCTGTCAGTGGGGTGAACAATGTAGAGTCATTTAGTGGAAGGACGAGCGTCCTCCTAAAGCGGGTTAGGCCTCTAAATCAGATTATATATGTGGATGTGGGCGGTAATTATGTCTCACTCATGCATAGAGAACTAACTGATGACAGAGACCCAGGCAGAGTCAGAGACATTAATTCATCCATATTGTGTGGATTAATAAATACTTTTTGTTTAGAGTGATGATTTTGTTCATGGAATCTGTTTTCCAAAGCAGCACTAACAGGAATCCCACTGTGTGCCTCTCCATTTCGCTCTACATACTCATCAAATTCATCATCTTTGTTTGTCATCCATCAGATCACCCATTCAGTGGCCACACTGATGTCCCAAAATATTGCAATCTGGAATCCAAAAGGAGATTGGCCTCCAGTTGTGTTGTTTGTCACGGCTGTTAGTGCCCCAAATTGGGTGTATTTTAATGGCGAATTAATGCATTTTTAATTAGAGCCACATTCAGACTTTTTCTTCTACAGCTGCATGAGCTCTGCAGTAATTATCTCTTCATTGATCTTATGACTCAGAAGCATAGTCTCATAATGTGACACCTCTAATTACCCATAAGCGGTACAAAACTGTAGAATATACAGCTGATTCGCTGGTATCGACCGGGAGAGAGACCCAAGACCTCTGCAATTGAGTTAAAGGACCAGTTCACCCAAAAGTGAAAATCCATTCACTCGTTCACATGTCGTTTCAAACAGGTATTGCAAGCAACAGCGGTGCACCAGTTCTAACGCCATAACCTTCACAGACATAACCAGCGGTGTTTTTATAACTTACGTGTGTATTTGACAATAAGACATGCCGTGTTTCTGTGTGCGTGCTTCCGATGTGTGCACTCTGTATATCAGAAGTTAATCAGATGTTTTTTGGCAGAGTACCTGAGCTACGAGCTGTAAAGTCACAATTCTGGGAAAGGGGGCGGAGAACGTCAGCTAATTTGCATTTAAAGAGACATGCACAAAAACAGCGTGCTTCAAAATGAAATAAATGATCTGTGGGGTACATTCTGGGGACACCTGAGACTTACATCTTGTAAAAAGGGGCATAATAGGTCTGCTTTAAAGCATGTTTTTGTCCGTATAATGAAAGTCAGTGGGGTCCAAAATCATGTTTTGTGTTCCACATAATACAGGAACAACATGAGAGTGAGTGAATGATAATGGAATTTAATTTTGAGGTGAACTATCCCATTAAAATGGAATGGATGCATTATCGAACTGACTTGTCCAAAACAGAGAAGAAGAACAGTGAGTAGTCCTGGATGTTACGGTTATCGGTGTTGAATGAATGCTTCACAGTATCGAGTTCACCCTCCTCACTCTCTTACAGAGGATGCGTGGCATGAGAATTAAATGCCTGTGTGGGAAAAAATGTAAGCAGTTAGCAGCCTGTTAATGTTGGCTCGATTCTTTCATTAAGTGGCACGCCACGGCATCACTGGCGCATGACCGAAGCTATTTCACGGCAGTGAGTATCAAAGAATGAAGAAATACCCCTTTCAAAGCTCCTCCGAAATAAGCCCGAAACGTTGAAGCTCCAAAGCATGTGTTTGCAATTCAATTTATGGCCCATGTTTCTCAACGCTCACTCTCATTTGCATCATTCGTAACTTTTCGGATGCGAAGCTTTTTTTTTAGCAGTTTAGCAGACCTTTTGCTTGCTGGAGCGGGTGGGTGAAGAGATGGATTTGATTTTATTTTGATGAAATTATTCCGTGCTGTCAGTAGTACGTTGTGTAATTGGCATCATTAATCAAAGCTGATGTGATTGTTGGATCCCCCGGTAAACACCTTCTGCTCTTTTCTGAAAGAGAAATCCACGTTGCTTCCATTCACATCTGTTTTCGCTCCAGCGCCCGTCCACGTTTCATTTCTCGCTTCTTCTTTCTTTCTTCCCGTTTTCCACCCCACAAATCAATTCCCGCCCTTTCATCTTTTCCCTCGCCTCAGACTCTCTCTCTCAATCTCCCTGTTTCTTTGTCATTCCCAGGACAAAGAGGTGAATCTGGAGCATCGTTTGAGTGGGCTGATGGAGGACAATCTGGCACACAAGCAGCTGCCAGGTCAGTCTCTGGAGATCTCTGCCCTGGACATGAGCAGCATACAGCCACAGCAGAGCTCCCAGGAAGCCATGAGAGATTTCCCCTCTGGGGGCCTGTCCGTGACTTCGTTCCTCCAGGAGGGTCCTGGGGTCGGCCGCGTGCCCGGACGGAGCCTTCCCCTCCCTCTCAGCAGTTGCACTCTGCCACCCTCCATGCGCTGCAAACACCGGGCGCCCAACGGAGGCCTTTTCCGCCAGAGCCCCGTAAAGACACCTATGCCCATCTCTTACCAGGCAGTGCCCGGGGGACCCATCCCAGAAGCCATTGATCCAAGCCATGGGACCTCTATTTGAGCCGAGCGGTCTGAGCGTTCTAAAGACTGCCAACCAGCCGATCACAAAAACCGGGTTTGGACCAGGTCTGGTTGCGTTTATACAATTAACATCCATACAGACAGATACGGAGATCTCTTTTTTCAGTCCAGATACATATGACTGTGAGACGCTGACTTTCCTGTACCTTGCCTGTACATATTTGTATATACTGAGAGACAGCAGTGAAGTCAAAGTGTATTTTGAATATTCATGATTTTTTTGAAGTTGAGTTTAAAAGAAGTAATTACCTACAATACAGACTGTTTGAATGGCTTTGTAAATTTTGTTCTAAAATAAAAATGAGAATTCCTTGTGGATGTTTTCTAAGTGCCACGTTTAAAGATTTTCATTTGAAGTCGAAGATATGGGGAGAAAACAACTGAAAGAGAAACAATCTGTAAATCTTTTGATCTCCTAATTTTTTGTTTAATATAAAACAAGCTTTAAAGAGAAACGAATCAGAGAAACCGCAGGTTCGTGGAGGCTCCGCTCACGTAACGTTTGATCCCAGGGAACAAAGTTTTAGTAGCAGCTCTTCATCATATACTCTTGGAGTGTGTGTGGAGGCTGAAACTGTCGTAGCCTTTGACAGCCGTGTATACAAATCATCTGTAGAACAGCATACGAAACATTCGCCTTTAATATCAGATACATTCTAAAAGAGACGTATGTACATTATATGTACCTGAAATTCTGCGTGCTTATATGTAATGGCTACATTTGAGTCTTTTTTTATAGTGTGCTCTAAACAGAGAGAGAAATATAAACATATCAATATTAACTATGTTGCTTCTCTTTAGTAGAAAACTGAACTATATAAAAATCTTTCTTTATCCTGTTACTGAAAACACTGATTTTAACATGTTGGAGGAAAATCACAGTGGTGTTTGAGATTCTTTTGGTTATAAAATAAACTCTTTTGCACCAAATCCTTTATCCACTTAGTGTTTATTGGTATGATTATCTTTTTAAAAACTAAAATAAAGTTAAATTCAACTCACAATTAACTACAATTAGGTTTAGGTTAATTTATAAATGCATAATTTCTTCATGATATAATTTTGAGGTAATTTTAAATGTTTGGAGTCAGGTTGTTTTGAAAGACAGAAACTTTTATTCAGAAAGAATGCGTTAAACCGATCAAAAGTGACAGTAAAGACATTATGTAATGTTACAGATTTCTATTTGCAATTAATGCTGTTATTTTTAACCTTCTACTCATCAATAAATCTTAATTTAAATAAATAGCAGCACAACTGTTTTTAACATTAATAAAAATGATAATAATGAATGTTTCTTGAGCATCAAATCAACTCTTTAGAATGACTCTGAAGACTGGAGTAATGGCTACATTTGAGTCTTTTTTTATAGTGTGCTCTAAACAGAGAGAGAAATATAAACATATCAATATTAACTTTGTTGCTTCTCTATAGTAGAAAACTGATCGATATAAAAATCTTTCTTTATCCTGTTCTTGAAAACAGTGATTTAAACATGTTGGAGGAAAATCACTGTGGTGTTTGAGATTCTTTTGGTTATAAAATAAACTCTTTTGTACCAAATCCTTTATCCACTTAGTGTTTATTGGCATGATTATCTTTGTAAAAATTAAAATTAGGTTGAACTCACAATTAACTGCATTTATTAGGTTTAGGTTAATTTATATATACATGATTGTTAATACTTCTTCATGATACAATTTCAAGTTAATTTCAAATGTTTCTTTGTTTTCTGAAGACTGGAGTAGTTGCTACATTTGAGTCTTTTTTATAGTGTGCTCTAAACAGAGAGAGAAATATAAACATATCAATATTAACTATGTTGCTATGTTGCTATGTTTTGCACCAGATCATTTATCCACAGTGTTTACTGGTATGATTATCATTTTAAAAACTAAAATAAGGTTGAATTCAACTCACAATTAACTACATTTATTAGATTTAGGTTAATTTATAAGTACACGATTGTTAATACTTCTTCGTGATACAGTTTTGAGTTAATTTAAAATATTTGGGGTCAGATTTTTTTTGTTGAAAGACAAACTTTTATTCAGGAAGAATGCATTAAACTGATCAAAAGTGACAGTAAAGACAATATATGATGTTACAAAAGATTTCTATTTGGAATTAATGTTGTTATTTTTAACTTTCTATTCATCAATAAATCTTCATTTAAAAAATAGCAGCACAACTGTTTTCAGCATTAATAAAAATGGTAATACTGAATGTTTCTTGAGTATCAAATCAACATATTACAATAACTCTGAAGACTGGAGTAATGCCAAGTCTT
>JAHKKF010495743.1:0-11244 GCA_019740295.1 Labeo calbasu | reverse complement strand
GAGAGTGACTCTTGAAGGACCAGCACCACATCCTCTTGTACTTCTGATTCAAGAATTTGTCTTCCAGAATCTAGCAGTACATTTTGGGAGTTCATGTTCCCATCCTGAAAAGTCTGACTTGCAGAGACTAAAATGAACTCCCAAAACTTACTGCCAGATTTTGGAAGATAAATTCTTGAAAGAGTGGTATAAGAGGATTTGATGCCGGTTCTTCAAGAGTCACTCTCAACTTATCTGTCTATAAAGCCTATAGAAAACAGTCTTCATGTATTTCACAACACTTCAGAATGTTATTCTCTCTAAATAAGGGTCATTTTTTAGGATTTTTCACCCAAGAAAAGTCTCTGAGAACCTGACACATTGAACCTCTGAAGACTCCAGGTAGGTTGCAGCTCTGGAAAATGGTGGCGCTGGAGACTAAATGCTTCCTGATGGTTTCACAGCTAATTCTTCACTTTAATTCTTAATTCTTTTGCAGTTAATGTGTCTTTTCTTCTCCACATTTTTTTTTCTCACCGTGCTGACCCAACAAGCACTTCTCTGTCCAATGGTCATGCCTTAACTTTGCAAATTCTAGTACTGCATTAGTTTTGCATCCTTCTCATGGGCATTTAATAATTTTTGACTTTGCAGTCTGGGTTAAATCTCTTGTTTGGCTTTTTTTATATGTAAAAGAAAACGTGCCTAATAATTACGCACACCTGAATATAAGGAGTTTTTCACTTCCAGCCTTCATGGACAAATATATATCACGTATAAATGATTAAATACTAAATTAACAGTAGTGATTGATGTGGTTTGGAATTGGTAAAATGTGCTTGGAAAAAAAATAAGACCAGAATATTAGCGTGCCTAATAATTATGCACACAGTGTAGTTTTATAATAATAAACATCATCATAAGCTCATGACACATAAATAAATATTTAAATAAAAAGCAAGAACTTCATCATGAAGCGAATCACTCAATTTTACATTAATGAACATCGTAATGAGCTCTTAGCACATACATATAAATAAACTGCCAAACAAATACATAATAATAAGGTGAATAAATAAGTCTAATGTCTTACCACATTAAATTCATCAGTCTCTGGTGTCACACTGGGGTGTTTCATTAAAAAAGACTTCATAAAAACTCCCACAGGTCAATATCTCTCTCAGTCTTGTTTTCTTATGTCTATGTGTGAGACACTGATCTGACGTCATCTTTAATAGATACTATTAAAAAACAATAAAGCATCATGACCTACAGCAGATACAAATGCAGATATCTGACAGAACTTAAGCCAGAAAGATCAGAATCTCTGCACTTTTTCTCTGAAATCTTCTTTTGCGTGATGAAAAATGTTTGTCTTACTTTTGCACAGTAACACGAAGGAATCTGCACATATTTAGATGGATGATATTGTCACGCACGCTCTCTGCTTTTTAATTTGCAAGCTGGGAAACTGCAGCGTGTGACCGCCATTAATTTGCACGCTTTGTATAATGCTACGAATCAGGTTCTGAAACTATGCATACAACCAACACAATCGCAATAAATTCCTCCCTTGGAGTCGACCTGACAGGGCCTTTGCAAGCAGATGTCGTTGAAATATCCTTTCAGACGTGTCTTTTACGGATAATGCAAATGTCTAAGTGAGATTTGCAATTTATAATAGCAGGTATGAGACGCTTGTATTAGAAAACTGAACTTGACAGGGGAAAGAAAAGAGGAGCTTCAGCATACAAGGACAATGTAAAAATGTGCCTTTAAATCAAACTGAACTGTGACACGTACAACATCATTTCTGTGTGTGAATGAAGGTTCAAACAAACACTGACTTGAGACCATAAAAGACATTGCGGAAAATTCCTGACGAACAGAGATATTTCCCCCAGCAGGGTTTAATAGGACTGAACAAGCACTCAGTTTCTCTATAGAGTCTGATCTTCAATAGAGTTCGACCTTTAAAACTGTCAGGGTCTAAGGAAAGTGTGTCTGATATTCCAGCCTGAGGAAAAACAAGGAAAAGTCACAAATTTTAAACCTTCTTTGCGAAATTAGACCGCAATTATGTATTAGTATCAGAAATTAGCTGCTATTATTAAGGAAAAGTATTAAACAAGTGCAACTGATTTTCAAGGTTTGGAAAACTGGTGTTTGTGACATAAACAAACAAATAATAATATATTAAACATCATAATGAGCTTATGATATATACATAAATAAGGCTAATGACACAAAAATAAGTCAATAAATGAACAATTAATAAATAAATAGAGACCAAATTTAAAGCAATCATTCAGCTGAATATTAATAAACATCAAAATGAGCTCAGGATAAATAAATACATAAATCTGCTTTATACATTAATAAACAGCATAATGAGCTCATGACACATAAATCTAACATATGACTATAATAAATAAAGGTGAATTAATAAGGTCAAAACTTCTAAAGTTTGTGAGCTGATGAAAAATTAGTAATTCAACTGAAAACGTAAAAATAATATATACACTACCAGTCAAAAGTTTTTGAACAGTAAGATTTTAAGTTTCTTCTGCTCATCAAGCCTGCATTTATTTGATCCAAAGTACAGCAAAAACTGTCAAATTTACTATAAAATTTTGAAATATTTTTACTGTTTAAAATACCTGCTTTCTATTTGAATATATTTTAAAATGTAATTTATTCCTGTGATCAAATCTGAATTTTCAGCATCATTACTCCAGTCGTCATTGTCACATGATCCTTCAGAAATCATTCTGATATGCTGATTTGCTGTTCAAGAAACATTATTATTATTATTATTATTATCAATATTTAAAACAGTTGAGTACATTTTTTCTGGATTTTTTTGATGAATAGAAAGATCCAAAGATCAGCATTTATCTGAAATAAAATGCTTTCGTAACATTATACTTTATACCATTCAAAAGCTTTGAGTCAGTAAACATTTTTTAATAATTAATTAATACTTTTATTTAGCATGGATGCTTTAAGGATTGATCAAAAGTGATGATAAAGACATTTATAATGTTACAAAAGATTTCTATATTAGATAAATGCTGTTCTTCGGAACTTTCTATTCATCAAAGAAACCTGAAAAAATTCTACTCAGTTGTGTTCAACATAATAATAATAATAATTGTTTGTTTGAGCAGCAAATCTGAATATCAGAATGATTTCTGAAGGATCATGTGACTGGAGTAATGAGGCTAAAAATTCAGCTTTGAAATCACAGGAATAAATTACATTTTAAAATGTATTAAAAATAAAAAAGTTATTTAAAATAGTAAAAATATTCAAAAACTGTTCAAACTGGGAGTGTATGTGTATATAATCATACATAAAAAAATTAAAACAACCATAATAAAACAAAATTATTGGTTTTTTTAGACATCAGACAACTGTAAACATACAAATGTGCTATTAAATTATTGAAATATCAACTTTGTTTATTTGTTTAGTGAATTGCATAGAATTGTTTCACGTCTAAACATGTAACTAAATAGACCTAGAATATATAATATTATAACAAATATATCAATGGATTCAACAAATGTGCACATTTCAGAGCTAAAACTCACCAAGCAAAATTCATATAAACTACACAAGTATTTAAATTGAGTCATTATCATTTATTACAGTGCAAACATGCATGCCTTTCTATGTAAATTAGGCTTTTCTATGTAAATTAGGCTTATTATCAGTGCTATTTGTGTGGTGCAATTACCGCTGTGCTCTTATATCAACAATATTTGCATTTTTGATCATTTTTTGGCTTTTTTGCCTCAAAACATGTTTAGTCTTAGAGCCTGGATTGCAGGACCTGAAGGAAACACAAACACACAAGTCCTGCTGAAAAGAAAATGACAAGCTGAGCTGTCAAAGACTGTCACAATGATTTCCATCACACAAATAAGACATTCAATGGGATGGAAGCTGTTACGGACCAGAGTGAATCTCTGACGGTTCAGATTAGACTTGCATTTCAAAAGAATTAAAAACAAATGGAAAAGATGGACTTTTTCATCTATTTATCTGCCATCGTTCTTGTAGCTCGAATGGCACTAGTGACGTCAAGGTCATGGGTTCGATTCCTAAGAAATGCATGATAAAATGTAATACCTTGAATGCACTGTAAGTGGCTTTGGATGAAAGCAAATGTAAATGCAGAAATGTCTGAGGTAAAAAGAGAAGACATTTCAGGTTGTGGCATTTGCAAACAACTCACACAAAGGCCTCGCAAATGCATAAATCGTGAGGAAAAACTCTCGAATGCAGCGTGCCAGACTTTCAGACAGAAATATGTCCATCTGTATGATTCACAGAGCATCTGACAGTACATCAGACTAAACAGCGAGAATAAAACCTATCAGATGGCAGAGGAAAGACATGCTGATCCAGAGAAAACAAATGGATATTTATCAAGCGATGCAGACACAAATGAATAAATGCATCATATTTTAGCCTAGCCGAAAACACAAACGCAAACTCACAACTGCACACTAGATTGTGTTTCTCTCTCTGCAAACACTTTTCTGCACTAAAAGCTTTTCTTATTCTCATCTTTATTTGTGTTATTCTCTAATGATTGAGAAACTACAACTACCGAACAATAAATTACATCAACAGCCAGAGACATCATTAGCCATAGTATACATTTAACAGCTCATCTGGATGGCTTTTACAACAAATTATTTACACAGAAACAGCTGCTGATAATGTAGAATATACAGTGCTGCCTAAACGTTTGTGAACCCTTTAGAATTTTCTACATTTTTGCATAAACATCATGAGATTTTCACAAAAGTCCTGAAAGTTGAGAATCCAATCAAACAAATGATACAAAAAATATACTTTGTCATGTATTTACTGAAAAACATGATCCAGTGTTAAATATTTGTGAGTTGCACAAGTATGTGAACCTTTGCTTTCAGTATCTGGTGTGACCCCTTTTTCAAACCGCAGGTCATTGCTTTTCAATTCGTTTTCTTGGAGAGTTTCTTGGCTTTCTCCTTGCAACTCTGCCATTCATACCATGGTTGTTCATCGTTCTCCTGATGATGGACTCATAAACATTAATATTAACCAATGTGAGAAAAGCCTTTATGTGCTTAAAAGTCACCCTGAGGTCCTTTGCAACCTTGCAGACTATTACAAGTCTTGCTTTGGAGTGATCTTTGTTGGTCGACCACTCCTAGGAAGGGTAATAGTGGTCTTGAATTTCCTCCATTTGTAAACAATCTGTCTGACTGTGAATTTGTGGAGTCCAAACTCTTTAGAGATGGTTTTGTACCCTCTAGCCAGATGAGCAACAACAACTCCTTTTCTGAGGTTCTCTCTGAGATCTATTTTGTTCATGCCATAATTTACTTCCACAAATATGATCAGACTTTGATAGATTCCTGTTCTTTAATTAAAACAGGGCATACACTGGTACCTGATAGTCATCCTATTGATTGATAACACATCTGAACAAATAAACTCTAATTTCACCTTAAAATGAACTGCTAATCCTAGAGATTCACATACTTTTGCAACTCACAAATATTTAACACTGGACCATTTCTCTCAATAAATAAATGACATATTATATATTTTCATCTCCTTTGTCAACTTTCAGGACTTCTATGATCTGATTAACTTCTTGGTCATATTTATGCAGAAATATAGAAAATTTAAAGGGTTCACAAACTTTTAGGCAGCACTGTATATAAGATCACATGAAAAAAAGTCATCGAGTCAAACGTGTACTGTGTGTTTTTGTTGATTAGTCGCTGTGGGTCTAAAGGCAATTGACAGAAAGGCAGAAAGTGTGATCATGACTCACTGACTATGTTTACATGCAGGCTACAGAAATATTTCAAAATGAATTCTGCACTACTTCAGGTAGTACTGAGTCACATAAACACTGCAATCTCATTGAAACCTAAATCTACGGACTTCTGGAGTCACAAAACAAAACGTTTAACGTTTTCTACTGGTCTTTCAATACAAATCACAAAATTCAGCACAATCTCTTGATCTCAGGGTTATTATAGCTAACTTAAACTCAGGATTGCCTGGTTTTCACAACAAAACCCGCCCAATTGCTACCCAAAACTAGCCCAATCTTATTTTGAGTGGGGTCCCCTGCATTTTAGAAGGTAAAATACATGTTTTTTGGCGGGGTTCTTCCAGGGGATAAATGTCACGTTATTGGGTTGGCTTCAATCTGCGGATATAAAACACAGCGGCACAGTAACAGTGTTAAAGTAGCCCAATTTCGTGGGAAAACCTCGGACTTGGCAACACTGCTTAAACTAAATTAAAGAAGAAAAAAACAACTAATAAAAATGGCAAAACCACAAAATTACTAAAACTTTAACTAAAATGAAAATTAAAGAAATATATATAAAAATAAAAATTAATTCAAAATATTGATTAAAAATATATAATAATATATTGTACTAAAATAACATGGTACTAAAATAACATGGACCTGGGATTACATCCATTAATTTTAAAAAGCCTGAATTTTGAAATAGAATTATTCAACAATTACCTTTGCACACCTGTAGGCAACTGATAAAAAAATTAAATTAAATTAAATTAAATTAAATAAATGAAAAAAAAACTAAAAATGCCTGATGAACTGGGACTGAAATATTGTGAGTGAATAAATTACATTTTTGATACATTTACAAATGCAGACCATGTGTGGGATTTTTTCCTTTGTAATAAAATTTTTATTTATATTTATTTACCCTAACCCTTTCCATTTCATGGCGATGTTGTCGGGCAATTTTAAAGCTGAGAAGTGTTAACAGTCCCTAAATCATTGTGAAGAAGTAGTAGAACAGAATCTGATGTGCAAGTAAATATACAGGCAAGAAAATGAAAGAGACAAAGAGAGCGGAAATGCAAAACAACTGTGAAATGCCAGAGGCAGACACAAATGAAAAAGAAATAAATAACAATGGGAGAAAAACAGACAGAAACATGGTGTGATTTTAGACTTTCATCTCACTGGCTCAGATCATCTTTTCAGAGACTGGAGAACAATGTTCATTTAGTTTTTTTTTTAAATAAATCACAGGTATTATCATCACCAGCTGTACTAACCACAAAACCTCTGGATATACAATACTCACCAGCACTAACAGTGATTACCTGATCAATGTAATTTCTTTACAGTCCAGCACAGAACAGACAGGTGAATACAGAGAGAAAACATCAGGACGTGAATGAAGGGAATGAAGTCTGTCTTGGAAGAAACACAATATTGTATACTGAATAACTGACATTACACATCCTCATCTGTACAGTGTTGAGAAACACAGCAGCTTCCATTCAAACACCTGACAGGAAACTCAACACATCTGATCAAACAGGAATGGACGCTGACAGACGGACACAGAGTGAGTTCTCAAACACTGAAAATAAAACATCCCAAACTTTCACACATTCCTATTGTTTTCTTCAGGAAATGCAAATCTTGTTTTTTGTTTGTGTGGGTTTGATCCGGCTCAGCACTGATATCTCTGTGTCTGACTGACAGTCTGCCAACCAGCAACACATGGCACTGACAAAACACACAGTCTGTGAGCCACCAGAGATGAGATGATGTCATTATATTCACACACACCAGAGCAACATGCTCAATAAAAGTGCCAGCCGACCGGCTTAGATCAGTGTTTATGCCAGAGAAAAAAACTCACAACGCCTCTGCCAAAGAGAGGCAAACAAATGCTCACAAAACATCTCGTTTCTTTCCTAGAGAGCACTGAGATTAAATGGAGATCAAATGTAGAATAAAAACTTCAGTAATCTCACATGAAGCTCCTTTAGAGCCTCTGTGAACTCAAACATTTCTCTGCAAATAATCTGAGCTGCTCTACATATTCATTTTACAGTTTGACCCCTATTGACTTATTTGTGCATGTTTTGGGAGACAAAGATGATACTTAAGAGTCGATGGCTTTTCTGATGTTTGTTTCAGTCAGAAATGGCAAACATAAATATGAGAGGCTTCATTCTTAGTGTCCTTCAGAAGGAGCCAACGTCTCTTCAGACAGACTTGAGAAGCTCTGAAGGAGAGAATCAATCGGTGAAGCACCGGAGGGTTTCTGCTAACAGAGACTAATGAAGCAGTTTATCGTACAAACCCAGAGCCACTCGCAGACAAACAAACACTTGGTTTTTACCAACAGTGTGAGTTTAATGCTCCGAACCCTTAGAGGAAGCTGCTCACAATGCAACAAAGCAGAAACAATGAATTCTGAGACACTGATTTCTGCTGGAACTTTGGAATTCTGGATCTGGAATTTAAATTTAAATTCAAAGTCAGAGTTCTAAATCTTTGCATTTCTTCTTCCCGTGTGGTGTTAAGTGACAAAACACAGTTTTTGCACATTAAGCATCTCATAAAAGAGACATTTTTGCATTGACTATGATTAATGATGGCATAATATCAACAGTACTGTGCTTTTTATTACTGAGGGAAAAAGATGCTAGCACACAATATTTGTTGTAAAATATGCTCTATATGCAAAAACACCTGACCTGATTTACTTTACTAATCTACAGGTTGGATTGAATCCAACCACTCAGTGGATTACAGTTTACAACGATGGAGAAAATCCATATTTGTGTGTTATCAGAAAGAACAGACTGCAGTGGTGTTTCTAACAGCTACTTAATCAATACTGGTTAACTATCTGTGTCTCGCTGAGCAGAAGGAGGAACTGGATGTTTGGCAAACAAACCGCAGGAACGAGCCAGAGCGCTTTCTCCATCCGTCTACGTCTCATTCAACATACACATACACAAAACTAAAATGATCAAAATCCTGCTAAATGTTTTCAGACTAAGTGTGAAAACACTCCAATTAGTATGAATTAAAATGGTCTGATCTCTGATGTTTGCTGTAGTATTCAACTGTAAATAGATTTGTTTGTTTTTTCACCTTTATCCAGGAAGATCAATTAAAATTCAGTTTCTTATTTGTGACCCTGGACCACAAAACCAGTCATAAGCAGCATGGGTATATTTGTAGCAATACAATGAATGTATCAAAATTAATGATTTTTCTTTTATGCCAAAAATCAACGGGATATTAAGTAAAGATCATGTTCCATGAAGATATTTTGGAAATTTAGATTAGTAATATGCATTGCTAAGAACTTCATTTGGACAACTTTATAGGTGATTTTCTCAATATTTTTTTGTACCCTCCAGATTTTCAAATAGTTGTGTCTCGGCCAAATATCGTCCTATTAAACCATACATCAATGGAAAGCTTATTTATTCTATACTTTTGGCTGGTTTTGTGGTCCAGGGTCACACGTATGAAAAAAAGAAAAATGTTATCCTGCACAAATATACTGTACATAACATTCAATGATTCACACAAAAAAAATTAACATATCTGAATGAAAAAAATATAAAACAATAAAAATAAAAAATAATAGCTATCCAAAACAATTACAGGAGTTGTTCAAAACATTCATAACCAATTTTATACAAGATGAAAAAATATATATATGTCAGTAGTTTTCTGCAAAATATGCTAATTTAGCAAACACTTTTAGATAAAAGTGTCTGCTAAATGAATGTGAAACAAATCACCAAACCTTCTGTAAAATCATTTACAGAATCAAAACTAGAAATCCCGTCTATCTCTTTCCAGTTTAATTTAAGAGTTGAACACATCAAAACCACATCAGGAAATGAATGCTGCTGTTGCCTGTAAAAACACATCAAAACAACAATCAGACTGAATTAAAACAGCTTTCAAGTGTGCATAAGAAAATCCACAATCCTCTATAAAGCATGCATGATGCTGAGAAAGACAAGATGCAAATTAATCAAATGCTGAATCTGACCTGATCACACACACCAGACAAACTCACATCCACCTGTCATGGTACATTTACTGTCATTTTGGTCTGTCATGTCTCTTTTACTCAGCAAACTGAGCCATAATGACAAATATCCAAACCTAAATTAAATGCAAGAGGGGAAAAAATCTAAAGAATATAAATTTAATGTCACATTGATGAATAACTTTTTAATCACTTTTTTTCAATTTGTGTGAACTTTGAAATTAGATTAAGAAAAGTGTCCAGCAAACAGTTGTAAAGTGGTGACACTGGTGTCAAATTATTTAATCTAGAAAGTCAGTTTACTAGATTTTGAGACACAACCACAGTTAAGAAAAGCAGGTAAACAGTAACAGCTGTTTGTCTTTTTCGTTTGCTGCTCTGAAACATCAGCAGCCTTGTTCAGATGCTGTCTAGTTAGTCAGTTCACTAACTAACAAAACAATTTGTGGTAGAAACAGATGAGTTTCCCCCATAAACTGACTCAATACCGACAGTCTCTCTAAACACTCACTTTACTTTAGCTCTGACAGTTAAAGCACAACAGATCAAATACAAGATGACTTTTACACTTTTCAAGAGTTAAGAGTGTGTTTCAAAGAAATAAAGATCGCATTTGTATCTGTCAGGACTGAAAGTTACTTACCACGGATCAAACTCATGAATGAGGCTCTCGAAGCGGATCACCGCGAACAGTCTGGAGATGAATCCACACACGCACGCCAGGAAAAGGATGGTGAAAGACAGCAGACATCGCCATCCAGCCGGCTGAGATAATCCGCCTTTTTTCCCACCTCCACCCGCGGCGCTGGAGCGGAAAATCCCGTGCTGAGAACCGCCGGTACCGGCTGAGGATCTGCGGTGAAACTCCGTCATATTCCGTACAGATGATAGTCTGTATATTCTCTGATATTCACAAGTCTGTCTGGTGAATCGGTTGGACTGGCGGATCCTCACTTCATCATCCCACTGGTCGTCAGCGCGTTTCGGCCCCGCTTCCAGTTTGTGATGTCCAACTCCACAACGAATAACGAATAGTTCATTTGAAACGGTTCTTTGTAATGATTCAGTTGAACCGACTCGTAATTCCCTTAAAATCCACTTTCCGTTTACTCCAAAATACCATCGAGATTACAATAATTTGCCACTGTAAAATAATATGAGATTAATTTATTAATCTTCAAAGAAGGTACCTTTCAGAAACTTTATGTTAATGTATTTATTGTCACTGAACTGCAGTAGTCAAACTATTTAAAATATTTAGTTTATGTTTATTAACCTACAAGCTCGGTTATGCGCAGTTTCCATCTAACATGTATTTTGAGGTGCAGCTCATATTATTGAAGTGTTTTCACTATAGCTCACCTGAACATGTTTAGTAGATTACAGC
>JAHKKF010495741.1:0-10604 GCA_019740295.1 Labeo calbasu | reverse complement strand
CAGTGAAATGTGGCCAGCAGGCTGCGCAAATATAGCCATTAAGCCACCAACACTATATTGGCCAGTGTTTCAGTTTCTTTGTCCAACCCCTGTAGGTATGGTTTAACCTAGCCTTTTAATGATCATCATTTTCCAAAGGCTAAGTGCCTCCTTTATCTGACCATTTATCAAAAAAGGCTATTTTGTTTTTAAGACCTAATTTTGTGTACTATTTGTGGCATTTATTAAATGCACAGCATTGCAACATGCAGTAGTGATTGTTTCTGCCAGCTCCAAAAGAAATGTAAATCTCAAATTTAAGCTAAAAGTTAAAAAGAAATTTAAAATTGCAGGAAAAATGTCCAAAAAAATGAAATAAAAATAAAAATGTGGAAATAAAAGACTGGCTGTGCTCACACATGCACTTTGATGCATCTTTGAATGTGTGGAACCAATCATCTGCTTTGTTAAAAAACCGCCCCAATGACACTTAGATAGTTGAAGCTGAACTATTTTAGGGTCAAGGAGGTGGCATTGAAGAATTCGCATAAAAATCTCCCGTCGCCTCGTTAATACAGGCAGTGCTGATTTGAAGATCTGGCGAACTCTTGGTTGAATGTAGCTGACAATGTCTGAACCACTCGTCCTGCCATGGCTTCTCTGTTTATGCCTGTTCTCTGCAGTAGCTCTAGCAGCGCTGTATCTCAAAAGGAAGATGAATGGATTTGTGTCAGGCAACAGATCTCCTCCAAGCCTGCCCTCACTGCCCATCATTGGGAGTCTCCTCAGCCTTGTGACTGACAGTCCTCCACACATCTTCTTTCAGCAGCTGCAGAAGAAGTACGGAGATCTCTATTCCCTCATGATGGGCTCCCACAAAATCCTGATTGTGAACAACCACCATCATGCCAAAGAGGTCCTGATCAAAAAAGGAAAAATATTTGCAGGGAGGCCACAATCTGTAAGCAAACTGCATTACTTTGATCATCAACTAAGGTGTACTTAACTGTGTATATTTGAAAATGTTTACCTTTTATGATTGTCTTTAAGGTTACAACAGACTTGTTAACACGAGATGGGAAAGATATAGCGTTTGCTGACTACAGTTCCACATGGAAGTTCCACAGAAAAATGGTGCATGGAGCTCTTAGCATGTTCGGTGAAGGTTCAGTTTCTATTGAGAAGATAAGTGAGTATCACTGCAGGCAAACACAATATACAAATATATAAAGCAATCTATTTAGCATTCTAGCAATCTAATTCTTACTTTCCATCTGCAGTTTGCAGGGAGGCGAGCTCTATGTGTGACGTGTTGGCTGAATTACAGAACAGCGCTGTGGATCTGGCACCGGAGCTGACGCGTGCCGTCACAAACGTGGTGTGTGCCTTGTGTTTCAACTCCTCATACAAACGTGGAGATGCTGAGTTTGAGTCCATGCTCCAGTACAGCCAGGGAATCGTGGACACAGTCGCTAAGGACAGCTTGGTGGATATTTTCCCATGGCTGCAGGTAAGCTTTAATTTGTGACAATAACGTATCTTGCACTGTAAGATTCTTTACTGTCTCTCCAGGGCTGCATTTTACTGTATTTGATCAAAAATACAGTAAAAGCCCTATTTTTTACTCCAGTCGTCAGTGTCACATGATCTTTCAGAAATCATTCTAATATGCTGATTTGCTGCTCAAGAAATTGTGCTGCTTTATATTTTTTTAGTGAAAACAGTGATAAATTTGGATTCTTTGATGAACAGAATATTCAAAAGAAAGGTTTTGTGAGATTATAAATGTCTTTACTGTCACTTTTGATCAGTTTAGCGCATCCTTGGTGAATAAATGCATTGATTTCTTTAAAATGAATCTTACTGACCACAAACTTTTGAACGGTAATTCTGAGACTCAGCTTTACTAGTGGTGAGTTACCTAACCCTTACGAAAATTAACCATGGTTTTACCACAAATAAAACTAAAAACCAAGACTGTTTTACACTTACAGTCAAACATTTTTTAACAGTAAGATTTTTAATGTTTTTTGAGGAAGTATTTTCTGCTCACCAAGCCTGCATTTATTTGATCCAAAGTACAGCAAAACAGCTATTTAAAATAACTGCTTTCTATCTGAATATATTTTAAAATGTAATGTATTCCTGTGATTTCAAAGCTGAATTTTTAGCATCATTACTCCAGTCACATGATCCTACAGAAATCATTCTAATATTCTGATTTGCTGCTCAAAGACAAGCATTATTATTATTATGTTAAAAACAGCTGAGTATAATTGTTTCAGGTTCTTTGATGAATAGAAAGTTCAGAAGAACAGCATTTATCTGAAAAAATGTACTCAACTGTTTTAAATACTGATAATAAAAATAATAAAAATGTTTCTTGAACAGCAAATCAGCATATTAGAAGGATTTCTGAAAGATCATGTGACAGAAGACTGGAGTAATGATGCTGAACATTTTCTTTTGATCACAGGAATACATTTTTAAAACATTTTTAAATATATTCAAATAGAAAACAGTTCTTTTAAGTAGTAAAAATATTTCACAATATTACTGCTTTTGCTGCATTTTGAATCAAATAAATGCAGGCTTGAAGAACAAGACTTCTTTAAAAACATTAAAAAATCTTCTTCAATTTTTTATATATATTTTTTGACTGGTAGTGTAGGTAAACCATGGTAACCAGAGATTAACCATGGTTTTGCTACGCCAACCATAATTTAACCATGGTATTTGTAGTACTGTTGTTATACAAACAGTAATCAATACGCCACTTTTACTACAATAAAACCATGGTTAGTTCTTATTTTTTGAATTCTAATACATGTGTATTTTTCCTCCAAGATATTCCCGAATAAAGACCTCAAAATCCTAAGGCAGTGTGTTTCAGTCAGAGACAAACTGCTTCAAAAGAAATACGAGGAACACAAGGTAAATGTGCGTCTTCACTATTACAAAACTACAACTAAACATTCTGAATACTCCCTTTTTGTAATCAACACGAGTTAATAAACGCTGCGTAAATAATAAACAGTTTTAGATGTGTAACATTTCAAACCAGTATATGTCGACGTATGTATGAATTAGTGCAGACTCAGCAAAAAAACAGCAGCTGTCAGTGCATATCCCAAAGAAAAAGACCGCGCTTTTACTATGATTTCTCCCTCAATATCCTGGGATTTGTCTCCCTCTACAGGTGGATTACAGCGATAACGTCCAGCGGGACCTCTTGGATGCACTTCTGAGGGCCAAACGCAGCTCAGAGAATAACAACACCAGCACTCATGATGTTGGTTTAACTGAAGACCACGTTCTCATGACTGTGGGGGACATCTTTGGAGCAGGGGTGGAAACCACTACCACTGTACTCAAATGGTCAATAGCTTACCTTGTCCATAATCCACAGGTAAATAGGATACTCAGAACAGGCTTTCCTAATCAGTTAAAATTTTCTCGCAATGAAACTTGATGTTCTTTACACTGACAATAGGTGCAAAGAAAGATTCATGAGGAGCTGGACAATAAGATTGGAAAAGACAGACACCCTCAACTCAGTGACAGAGGGAATTTGCCTTTTTTAGAGGCCACTATAAGAGAAGTCCTGCGGATCCGACCCGTCTCCCCACTTCTCATCCCTCACGTGGCCCTCCAAGACTCCAGGTATTCTTTTACATAAAAAAAGGATTAAATTAACCAAAAGTGACAAAACAAATGCTCAGATGAACAGAAAAAAGTTTCCATAAAAAACCCAGTCTTGATGACTTCTCTGGTCTCTTTTACAGTGTGGGAGAATACACTGTTCAGAAAGGAATGCGAGTCATTATTAACCTGTGGTCTTTACATCATGATGAGAAGGAATGGAAGAATCCTGAGTTGTTTGACCCAGGTGAGATTCTGCAGCAATAACACAAAATTCATGTGAATCTGTGAACATCACCAAATACTATGAATCCTCTCATCTGATAGGACGGTTTCTGAACGAGGAAGGTGATGGTTTGTGCTGTCCGTCGGCCAGCTATCTGCCGTTTGGCGCAGGGGTGCGAGTTTGTCTCGGCGAGGCCCTGGCGAAGATGGAACTCTTCCTCTTTCTGTCATGGATTCTGCAAAGGTTCACGCTAGAGATGCCCGCTGGCCAGCCTCTGCCTGACCTCCAGGGCAAGTTTGGCGTGGTTCTTCAACCCAAGAAGTTTAAAGTCATTGCTAAACTAAGAGCAGACTGGGAAAAAAATCCCACTAATACAGCACTGCTGAGTAATTAAAGTATTCTGTGTGTCCTTTTGTCAGGGTTGCCAGGTTTTCACAACAAAACCCGCTCAATTGCTGCTCAAAACCAGCCCAATCGCAACGGGTCCCCCAGTAAAACTTGCATTTCGGGGGGTAAAATACAGATTTTTTGGCAGGGTTCCTCTGGTAAAATTTGGATTCCAGGGGCTAAATATCACATTATCGGGGTTGCCTCAACTCACGGACATCCTGCGGCAACAGTGTTTAAGTAGCCCAGTTCCTCGGCAGCACTGCCTTTTGTTCTCTGAGGCGTTTTTATTATTATTACTTTTTTTTAATGAAGCCTGCTATTAAATATCACAAATCAAACATGAATAAAATGAAAATCTTGAGACATTGTGACTCCACGATCATCAGTAATTCAGTAGATTTTAGAGGTAACATCCCATTTATTTTCTCCACAGGGAGTTGATTGTTACTTAAATTGTTAATCGATGGTATATGCTTTTGTTGAAGTCATCAGTCCACATTATTTCAACTAATTTGTTTAAATAATCATGTTTAATCATGGAATTCCTGATGAAAAACTACATAACCCATAATTCTGCAAAAAAATCTCCACCAATGAAGCACTACGAATGATGTCAATCTTCCTGCCTTATCAACTTAAATATTACTTAAATATGAATGCATATTCCTTTACAATGAATGTAAATGTCTTTTATACACGTTTCTTTTTTCTTCTTTTTTTTTTTTTTACTAATGTCAATTTTCTTTTTCCCTCAATAAAGCTATTAAATACACAGTCTTGTACCTTTGTCATTTTGTCCAATTTTCTTTTTTGCTACAAATCAAAGTTTGTAATATTGTGATTCACCTCATCTTTGACCAATACTTCTTAAAAATCACTATGGGAAAAAAATGGTAACACTTTACAATAAGGTTCATTAGTTAACATGAACCAAGAATGAATAATACTTCTACAGCATTTATTAATCTTAATGTTAATTTCACCATTTACTAATACATTATTAAAATCACAAGCTGACCTTGTTAACATTAGTCAATGCACTGTGAACTAACATGAACAAACAATAAACAACAATATTTTTATTAACTAACATTAACAAATATAAGTAAATAGTGTACACTACCAGTCAAAAGTGTTTGAACAGTAAGATATTTTAATGTTTTTTTAAGTCTCTTCTGCTCGCCAAGTCTGCATGTATTAGATCAAAACTATTCTATTTCTATTTGAATATATTTTAAAATGTAATTTATTCCTAGACATTAATACTTATATTTAGCAAGGATGTTTTAAATTGATCAAAAGTGATGATAAAGACATTTATAACATTAAAAATGTATCTACTTCAGATAAATTCTGTTATTCTGAACTTCTACTCAGCCGTTTTCAAGATAATAATAATAAGAATAATAATAAATGTTTTTGAGCAGCAAATCAGCATATTAGAATGATTTCTGAAGGATCATGTGACACTGAAGACTGGAGTAATGATGATAAAAATAAGGAATAAATTACATTTTAAAATATATTTAAATAGAAAATATTTCAAAAAACTTCTTTAACTTTGTTAAAACCTTAAAAATCTTTTTCATTAAAAAAACTTTTGACTGGTAGTGTACAAGGTTCATTGTTCGTTCGTTTTAGTTAATACATTAGCTAATGTTAACAAATGACACCTTATTGTAAAAAATGAATAAAAAATACTTTCAGAACAAACGTGGCTGAAAAAGGCAGGCACTGCCATTCTGGATGCACAACTGAATCACAGAAATCCATTGGCTTTAAAAGTTTTTTTATTCATATGGAACATTCTTTGATACTCCTTAATTTGGTTGAGTCTTCTTACAAAATGCGGAAAATACAGTTTTATATATAAAAAGAAAGTGACTACAGATACAAAACTAAAACGTAGTACCAGGCTTGAATCAAAGCTTAAGAACAAAGAGCAATTGGCTTGCAATGCCTTCGTCACCTTCAAACACACACACACTCACTGCTCAGTGTCAAAACAGTGCAATGACAACTTTTTCAGGCAAAACGAATGAACACATCTCATTCACAGTGAGCTACCCAACATTGTGACTCAGATTCCACTTTTTACTCAATACCTTTGGTCTCAAAATCAAAGGATGACAAAAAAAATAAACAATGGAGACTAGAGCTACAGAAAGATCGTCATGAGCACCACTGCTGCAACAGATGACTTGATCTCCTCACTTAACTGACTTTGTAGCTTCAAGCTTCACTTAATCTGTAAAACGTTATGACGCTATAACTGGTCCAAATCATTCAGAACGCTCAACGTTAGGTTTAGCCAAACAATACTGCTACATAGATATTTCTGAAGGCACCATGTCAATGTTGGAATCTGCCTCCCAAACTGGTTTTTTTAGCCAACACGCTAGGAACCTAATTTACCAGCCACATCACGTTTGAAAGAAAATTAGCCACCATTTACACAAGAACACTCTGATCTCAAAATCAAAAACATCTGTGCCAAAGCTAAGACTCTATTACAGGACGTCTAACCGCTAATCCAAACCAAAGGTCAAGCAAACACAGTGGCCTGAAGAACGACCCACTTAAAGGAACCTACAATAACACACACACACACACACAGACAGTGTAGGGAATGCAGTGGAGCAGCATGACAGTCTCACTGCCACAGAAAAACACATGTCAATATCTCATCGTGAACCCGACATAAGTGCTACACTAACATGACAGTAACCTTACCTGATCTGCTACAATAAAATGCACATTTAAAGCTTAATAAGGCCTATACATAAGTTACTGTTAGTGGTGCAAGAGTTCCCTTACAGTGTTAAGATACAAAAACAACTTAAAAGCACTATGGGAGAATACAGAAATTAAATTAAGGCAAAAAACAAACATGATATGTTTCGATGGAAGGCTTATCAAGTGATCCTTTCAAACGAGACGTTACCACTAACCAAAATTTTCACTCATACTGGCCCTTAGTTATTTTATGCAAAAAAATTCTATGACATACACACACACACTTCTCTTTAAGGCATATGAAATCTACTTAAATCAACAAAGGCACCTAGTGTAAATGTACAAGCTGGGTTCAATCTATATACAAAGGTATTTTCAGCCTTCATTGGAAGAGTCTTTGCATAATGAACTTCAAAATGTACTACTTTATAGCATGTGGATGTATTCAGTTTCTGCTTGTGGATCTATTCAGTTTATGCAAATAATCATGCAAAATATTGGATAAAGCCCAAGACCATGTTATACAATGATGAGACAAAACAAGCAAAATAGCACCCATACCCTGCTAGGTAGGGAGAATGTTCACTTTTTGATACGAAAAGACAAAAATGATATATTTCAGATAATTACGTTCCTTCATTTTTCTGAACAGCATCATGCAGATACTCCAGAACAAACATTTTTAGAATAAAAAGACAAAAAAATAAAGACAACCGAATATTAAAGCTCTAAAGTAATAGCAGACCGCATCTGTGGCTGTTTTTTCCATTTTTTTTGTGCACAATATAACCTTAAATTGATAGTTCACGAAAAAAATGAAAATTCTGTAATCAGTTATTCACCTTTATATCATTCCAAACCCATAAGACTTTTTATTTTCTTTTTAAACAAAAATTAAAATACTTTTAAACAAACCTGCAGATTTCCCTACCTCATTTGAAACTCCATCTTCATTCCACCTAAATTAATTAAATATTAATGCTTCAAAATGTTCAGAAAGAGATAGTAAACGTAATCCATATGAATCAAGCGTTTAATCTAATTGTGTTTACTCACAGACTACACACAACATTGATGCGAATAGACGCGAATTCGCGCCAAGCGATGCAAATGGCGCGAATTGGACAACGTCATTGCCGCGAATGCGCGATATATGTATGGAAGGCCAAACGGTTCAAAAACACGTGAATTGTAACACGTCAACGCGTTAAAATACTTTTATTTAACGAGTATGATACCCGTATTTCATTCGTTAAATACGCGTTGTTTCTGCATACATAACGCGCTGATTTATCATGTGTAAACAACACGTTTTTAACACGTGAAATAGGCGTATTTTACGTGTTGTTGACGTGTTAAAATTAATGTGTTTTTGAGCAGTTTAGCCTTTAATAAATATACGCCTCAATCACTTCTTCTGTTCAAGTTCAAAACTTTAAACTCCAGTGGAAAATTCACATGATTCACATGATTATCACGCAAGCCTATCTATGGCAATCAGCTTATTGACATACCCTGTTGTGTGTTTTTTTTTATTATTGCTTTTGTTTATTCACGCAAGTAATGCGAAAAACATCCTGCAAGCACATATTCGCTTTGCATTTGGTGTGCATACATCACAACTCTTCTTATTTTAAATAATTAACATTTAATTTAAGGTTTTATTCACATATAAACACTGATCAAAGAAACAGAAGTTCAACTGTACTTGCTTGAGGCATAAGACGAAACTTCACTGGTTCTTGTGCATCATGTTTATGTATGTTTAATTCTTTTTACCCTATTTGCCTCTATGTATGTGCATATGCATTTATTCTACAATCCTGAAAATCAATTTTTAGTGGAACAGACTTTTTTAAATGTATCTCTCAGGTTTTATTAAAAATATCTTCATTTGTGTTTTAAAGATGAACAAAAGTCTTGTGCCTTTGGAACGGCATGAGAATGACTAAATAAAGACAGATCTTTCATTTTTGGGTAAACTGTCCCTTTAAATATTTCAAAATGATATTAAAGGTAAGAATTCAGAAGCAAAAGCCAGCACAAATCACAAACCCCGACCTTGAGTGCCATCTTCATCTCAGTACAAGGCAATCAGCCCCCAAAAACCAACAAAAAGCCTTCAAATCTACAGCCATGTCACCCAGAGCTCGATAAGGCTATAAACTGAGGAGAATTTCCCCTGTGGCTTTGATCGTGACCTCTCTGTGAGGCAACAGACCTATTAACGTCTTTACTAGATTACCCTATTAATCCATAAAAACCGTGAGGACTCACACATTAACGCCCTTTTAAAACTCTCTCTCTCTCTCACTCACACACACACACAAAAGTACACCCAAAGTGACATTGCTGACAGTACAAATTGATGTAGCTCGAGAAACTAAAGGGAGACAGCAGTCTAAAGTAAGTCTCTGCTGGAACCGGTTGTGCTCAACTCTGGGGGTCCATGTTGCTGGCGTGATGTGGACCGTCCTGTTCGTTGATGGTGTGCAGATGGAGGCAGACTGGAGGTCGCTGATGCTCTCTGTGCTCCAGAGGCACGTCTGAGGCAGCCAGGCCCTGTTCCTCGTCCCCCGGACCACGTGGAGGACTGCTGGCACGGGGGTTGCAGCTATCACAGAAATCCTGCTCCTCGAGCACTCCTCCATCCATGTGCCCTACAAGCTCTTTCATTTCCTCCTCTTCCTCTCCATCCCCGGGCCCCTGGTTGCACACGCAAACCTCAATCCCAGAATCGCCCGTGAAGCGCCGGTGGCGCCCCGGAGTCTTGTCTTTGCTGTCGGGTGAACAGTCTTCTACGGGTTCGGTCAGATCCTCGCCGGAGCTGCCCTGTTTTACTGGGCTCTGTGAGGTAGCGCACGCCACCTGCTGGGGCTGCCCGTCCTCTTCTCGGCTGAGGTACTGTGGTTTGTGGGTGCTTCTGACAGGGTGGTGTGCGGTGGGAGTATGTGGCTGCTCCACGCAGGGTCCCGGAGAACAGTTTTCAGTTGCAGATGGAACAACAGGGCTGGACTGCAGTGGAGGGCAGAGCTCATCTGGTTGTTCAGAGCACAGGGGGTCAGTGCTGGTGGACTGGCCTGGCTGAGAGGCACTGTATGGAGGCGGGGGCGTCGGAGGTCTGTTCTCGACTTCCTCATATGCGGGTAAGAGGTAGCCAGGCAGGAACCCTGGAGTAGAGGAAGAAGAAATGCATTTTATTGACTGACCGTAGTTCTTCTTCCAAGCTGTTAAAGAATTAATTCACTTCCAGAATAAAAATTTCCTGATAATTATTCACCTCCATGTCATCCAAGATGTTCATGTGTTTCTATCTTCATTCAAAATTAAGGTTTTTGAGGAAAACAGGATTTTTACCTATATAGTGGACCTCAATGGGGATCAACAGGTTGAAGGTCCAAACTGCATTTTAAGTGCAGCTTCAAAGGGCTCTACATGATCCCAGTTGAAAAATAAGAGTCTAATCTAGCAAAACGATAGGTCATTTTCCAAAAAAATAAATGAAAATAATATACTTTTAAACTGCAAATGCTCGTCTTGCATTAGCTCGACTTCACGCATTATGTATTCACATTGGAAAGGTCACACATGATGAAGGTGAAAGTACCGACCCAGTGTTAACAAATTGAAA
>JAHKKF010495740.1:0-10589 GCA_019740295.1 Labeo calbasu | reverse complement strand
CAGTGAAATGTGGCCAGCAGGCTGCGCAAATATAGCCATTAAGCCACCAACACTATATTGGCCAGTGTTTCAGTTTCTTTGTCCAACCCCTGTAGGTATGGTTTAACCTAGCCTTTTAATGATCATCATTTTCCAAAGGCTAAGTGCCTCCTTTATCTGACCATTTATCAAAAAAGGCTATTTTGTTTTTAAGACCTAATTTTGTGTACTATTTGTGGCATTTATTAAATGCACAGCATTGCAACATGCAGTAGTGATTGTTTCTGCCAGCTCCAAAAGAAATGTAAATCTCAAATTTAAGCTAAAAGTTAAAAAGAAATTTAAAATTGCAGGAAAAATGTCCAAAAAAATGAAATAAAAATAAAAATGTGGAAATAAAAGACTGGCTGTGCTCACACATGCACTTTGATGCATCTTTGAATGTGTGGAACCAATCATCTGCTTTGTTAAAAAACCGCCCCAATGACACTTAGATAGTTGAAGCTGAACTATTTTAGGGTCAAGGAGGTGGCATTGAAGAATTCGCATAAAAATCTCCCGTCGCCTCGTTAATACAGGCAGTGCTGATTTGAAGATCTGGCGAACTCTTGGTTGAATGTAGCTGACAATGTCTGAACCACTCGTCCTGCCATGGCTTCTCTGTTTATGCCTGTTCTCTGCAGTAGCTCTAGCAGCGCTGTATCTCAAAAGGAAGATGAATGGATTTGTGTCAGGCAACAGATCTCCTCCAAGCCTGCCCTCACTGCCCATCATTGGGAGTCTCCTCAGCCTTGTGACTGACAGTCCTCCACACATCTTCTTTCAGCAGCTGCAGAAGAAGTACGGAGATCTCTATTCCCTCATGATGGGCTCCCACAAAATCCTGATTGTGAACAACCACCATCATGCCAAAGAGGTCCTGATCAAAAAAGGAAAAATATTTGCAGGGAGGCCACAATCTGTAAGCAAACTGCATTACTTTGATCATCAACTAAGGTGTACTTAACTGTGTATATTTGAAAATGTTTACCTTTTATGATTGTCTTTAAGGTTACAACAGACTTGTTAACACGAGATGGGAAAGATATAGCGTTTGCTGACTACAGTTCCACATGGAAGTTCCACAGAAAAATGGTGCATGGAGCTCTTAGCATGTTCGGTGAAGGTTCAGTTTCTATTGAGAAGATAAGTGAGTATCACTGCAGGCAAACACAATATACAAATATATAAAGCAATCTATTTAGCATTCTAGCAATCTAATTCTTACTTTCCATCTGCAGTTTGCAGGGAGGCGAGCTCTATGTGTGACGTGTTGGCTGAATTACAGAACAGCGCTGTGGATCTGGCACCGGAGCTGACGCGTGCCGTCACAAACGTGGTGTGTGCCTTGTGTTTCAACTCCTCATACAAACGTGGAGATGCTGAGTTTGAGTCCATGCTCCAGTACAGCCAGGGAATCGTGGACACAGTCGCTAAGGACAGCTTGGTGGATATTTTCCCATGGCTGCAGGTAAGCTTTAATTTGTGACAATAACGTATCTTGCACTGTAAGATTCTTTACTGTCTCTCCAGGGCTGCATTTTACTGTATTTGATCAAAAATACAGTAAAAGCCCTATTTTTTACTCCAGTCGTCAGTGTCACATGATCTTTCAGAAATCATTCTAATATGCTGATTTGCTGCTCAAGAAATTGTGCTGCTTTATATTTTTTTAGTGAAAACAGTGATAAATTTGGATTCTTTGATGAACAGAATATTCAAAAGAAAGGTTTTGTGAGATTATAAATGTCTTTACTGTCACTTTTGATCAGTTTAGCGCATCCTTGGTGAATAAATGCATTGATTTCTTTAAAATGAATCTTACTGACCACAAACTTTTGAACGGTAATTCTGAGACTCAGCTTTACTAGTGGTGAGTTACCTAACCCTTACGAAAATTAACCATGGTTTTACCACAAATAAAACTAAAAACCAAGACTGTTTTACACTTACAGTCAAACATTTTTTAACAGTAAGATTTTTAATGTTTTTTGAGGAAGTATTTTCTGCTCACCAAGCCTGCATTTATTTGATCCAAAGTACAGCAAAACAGCTATTTAAAATAACTGCTTTCTATCTGAATATATTTTAAAATGTAATGTATTCCTGTGATTTCAAAGCTGAATTTTTAGCATCATTACTCCAGTCACATGATCCTACAGAAATCATTCTAATATTCTGATTTGCTGCTCAAAGACAAGCATTATTATTATTATGTTAAAAACAGCTGAGTATAATTGTTTCAGGTTCTTTGATGAATAGAAAGTTCAGAAGAACAGCATTTATCTGAAAAAATGTACTCAACTGTTTTAAATACTGATAATAAAAATAATAAAAATGTTTCTTGAACAGCAAATCAGCATATTAGAAGGATTTCTGAAAGATCATGTGACAGAAGACTGGAGTAATGATGCTGAACATTTTCTTTTGATCACAGGAATACATTTTTAAAACATTTTTAAATATATTCAAATAGAAAACAGTTCTTTTAAGTAGTAAAAATATTTCACAATATTACTGCTTTTGCTGCATTTTGAATCAAATAAATGCAGGCTTGAAGAACAAGACTTCTTTAAAAACATTAAAAAATCTTCTTCAATTTTTTATATATATTTTTTGACTGGTAGTGTAGGTAAACCATGGTAACCAGAGATTAACCATGGTTTTGCTACGCCAACCATAATTTAACCATGGTATTTGTAGTACTGTTGTTATACAAACAGTAATCAATACGCCACTTTTACTACAATAAAACCATGGTTAGTTCTTATTTTTTGAATTCTAATACATGTGTATTTTTCCTCCAAGATATTCCCGAATAAAGACCTCAAAATCCTAAGGCAGTGTGTTTCAGTCAGAGACAAACTGCTTCAAAAGAAATACGAGGAACACAAGGTAAATGTGCGTCTTCACTATTACAAAACTACAACTAAACATTCTGAATACTCCCTTTTTGTAATCAACACGAGTTAATAAACGCTGCGTAAATAATAAACAGTTTTAGATGTGTAACATTTCAAACCAGTATATGTCGACGTATGTATGAATTAGTGCAGACTCAGCAAAAAAACAGCAGCTGTCAGTGCATATCCCAAAGAAAAAGACCGCGCTTTTACTATGATTTCTCCCTCAATATCCTGGGATTTGTCTCCCTCTACAGGTGGATTACAGCGATAACGTCCAGCGGGACCTCTTGGATGCACTTCTGAGGGCCAAACGCAGCTCAGAGAATAACAACACCAGCACTCATGATGTTGGTTTAACTGAAGACCACGTTCTCATGACTGTGGGGGACATCTTTGGAGCAGGGGTGGAAACCACTACCACTGTACTCAAATGGTCAATAGCTTACCTTGTCCATAATCCACAGGTAAATAGGATACTCAGAACAGGCTTTCCTAATCAGTTAAAATTTTCTCGCAATGAAACTTGATGTTCTTTACACTGACAATAGGTGCAAAGAAAGATTCATGAGGAGCTGGACAATAAGATTGGAAAAGACAGACACCCTCAACTCAGTGACAGAGGGAATTTGCCTTTTTTAGAGGCCACTATAAGAGAAGTCCTGCGGATCCGACCCGTCTCCCCACTTCTCATCCCTCACGTGGCCCTCCAAGACTCCAGGTATTCTTTTACATAAAAAAAGGATTAAATTAACCAAAAGTGACAAAACAAATGCTCAGATGAACAGAAAAAAGTTTCCATAAAAAACCCAGTCTTGATGACTTCTCTGGTCTCTTTTACAGTGTGGGAGAATACACTGTTCAGAAAGGAATGCGAGTCATTATTAACCTGTGGTCTTTACATCATGATGAGAAGGAATGGAAGAATCCTGAGTTGTTTGACCCAGGTGAGATTCTGCAGCAATAACACAAAATTCATGTGAATCTGTGAACATCACCAAATACTATGAATCCTCTCATCTGATAGGACGGTTTCTGAACGAGGAAGGTGATGGTTTGTGCTGTCCGTCGGCCAGCTATCTGCCGTTTGGCGCAGGGGTGCGAGTTTGTCTCGGCGAGGCCCTGGCGAAGATGGAACTCTTCCTCTTTCTGTCATGGATTCTGCAAAGGTTCACGCTAGAGATGCCCGCTGGCCAGCCTCTGCCTGACCTCCAGGGCAAGTTTGGCGTGGTTCTTCAACCCAAGAAGTTTAAAGTCATTGCTAAACTAAGAGCAGACTGGGAAAAAAATCCCACTAATACAGCACTGCTGAGTAATTAAAGTATTCTGTGTGTCCTTTTGTCAGGGTTGCCAGGTTTTCACAACAAAACCCGCTCAATTGCTGCTCAAAACCAGCCCAATCGCAACGGGTCCCCCAGTAAAACTTGCATTTCGGGGGGTAAAATACAGATTTTTTGGCAGGGTTCCTCTGGTAAAATTTGGATTCCAGGGGCTAAATATCACATTATCGGGGTTGCCTCAACTCACGGACATCCTGCGGCAACAGTGTTTAAGTAGCCCAGTTCCTCGGCAGCACTGCCTTTTGTTCTCTGAGGCGTTTTTATTATTATTACTTTTTTTTAATGAAGCCTGCTATTAAATATCACAAATCAAACATGAATAAAATGAAAATCTTGAGACATTGTGACTCCACGATCATCAGTAATTCAGTAGATTTTAGAGGTAACATCCCATTTATTTTCTCCACAGGGAGTTGATTGTTACTTAAATTGTTAATCGATGGTATATGCTTTTGTTGAAGTCATCAGTCCACATTATTTCAACTAATTTGTTTAAATAATCATGTTTAATCATGGAATTCCTGATGAAAAACTACATAACCCATAATTCTGCAAAAAAATCTCCACCAATGAAGCACTACGAATGATGTCAATCTTCCTGCCTTATCAACTTAAATATTACTTAAATATGAATGCATATTCCTTTACAATGAATGTAAATGTCTTTTATACACGTTTCTTTTTTCTTCTTTTTTTTTTTTTTACTAATGTCAATTTTCTTTTTCCCTCAATAAAGCTATTAAATACACAGTCTTGTACCTTTGTCATTTTGTCCAATTTTCTTTTTTGCTACAAATCAAAGTTTGTAATATTGTGATTCACCTCATCTTTGACCAATACTTCTTAAAAATCACTATGGGAAAAAAATGGTAACACTTTACAATAAGGTTCATTAGTTAACATGAACCAAGAATGAATAATACTTCTACAGCATTTATTAATCTTAATGTTAATTTCACCATTTACTAATACATTATTAAAATCACAAGCTGACCTTGTTAACATTAGTCAATGCACTGTGAACTAACATGAACAAACAATAAACAACAATATTTTTATTAACTAACATTAACAAATATAAGTAAATAGTGTACACTACCAGTCAAAAGTGTTTGAACAGTAAGATATTTTAATGTTTTTTTAAGTCTCTTCTGCTCGCCAAGTCTGCATGTATTAGATCAAAACTATTCTATTTCTATTTGAATATATTTTAAAATGTAATTTATTCCTAGACATTAATACTTATATTTAGCAAGGATGTTTTAAATTGATCAAAAGTGATGATAAAGACATTTATAACATTAAAAATGTATCTACTTCAGATAAATTCTGTTATTCTGAACTTCTACTCAGCCGTTTTCAAGATAATAATAATAAGAATAATAATAAATGTTTTTGAGCAGCAAATCAGCATATTAGAATGATTTCTGAAGGATCATGTGACACTGAAGACTGGAGTAATGATGATAAAAATAAGGAATAAATTACATTTTAAAATATATTTAAATAGAAAATATTTCAAAAAACTTCTTTAACTTTGTTAAAACCTTAAAAATCTTTTTCATTAAAAAAACTTTTGACTGGTAGTGTACAAGGTTCATTGTTCGTTCGTTTTAGTTAATACATTAGCTAATGTTAACAAATGACACCTTATTGTAAAAAATGAATAAAAAATACTTTCAGAACAAACGTGGCTGAAAAAGGCAGGCACTGCCATTCTGGATGCACAACTGAATCACAGAAATCCATTGGCTTTAAAAGTTTTTTTATTCATATGGAACATTCTTTGATACTCCTTAATTTGGTTGAGTCTTCTTACAAAATGCGGAAAATACAGTTTTATATATAAAAAGAAAGTGACTACAGATACAAAACTAAAACGTAGTACCAGGCTTGAATCAAAGCTTAAGAACAAAGAGCAATTGGCTTGCAATGCCTTCGTCACCTTCAAACACACACACACTCACTGCTCAGTGTCAAAACAGTGCAATGACAACTTTTTCAGGCAAAACGAATGAACACATCTCATTCACAGTGAGCTACCCAACATTGTGACTCAGATTCCACTTTTTACTCAATACCTTTGGTCTCAAAATCAAAGGATGACAAAAAAAATAAACAATGGAGACTAGAGCTACAGAAAGATCGTCATGAGCACCACTGCTGCAACAGATGACTTGATCTCCTCACTTAACTGACTTTGTAGCTTCAAGCTTCACTTAATCTGTAAAACGTTATGACGCTATAACTGGTCCAAATCATTCAGAACGCTCAACGTTAGGTTTAGCCAAACAATACTGCTACATAGATATTTCTGAAGGCACCATGTCAATGTTGGAATCTGCCTCCCAAACTGGTTTTTTTAGCCAACACGCTAGGAACCTAATTTACCAGCCACATCACGTTTGAAAGAAAATTAGCCACCATTTACACAAGAACACTCTGATCTCAAAATCAAAAACATCTGTGCCAAAGCTAAGACTCTATTACAGGACGTCTAACCGCTAATCCAAACCAAAGGTCAAGCAAACACAGTGGCCTGAAGAACGACCCACTTAAAGGAACCTACAATAACACACACACACACACACAGACAGTGTAGGGAATGCAGTGGAGCAGCATGACAGTCTCACTGCCACAGAAAAACACATGTCAATATCTCATCGTGAACCCGACATAAGTGCTACACTAACATGACAGTAACCTTACCTGATCTGCTACAATAAAATGCACATTTAAAGCTTAATAAGGCCTATACATAAGTTACTGTTAGTGGTGCAAGAGTTCCCTTACAGTGTTAAGATACAAAAACAACTTAAAAGCACTATGGGAGAATACAGAAATTAAATTAAGGCAAAAAACAAACATGATATGTTTCGATGGAAGGCTTATCAAGTGATCCTTTCAAACGAGACGTTACCACTAACCAAAATTTTCACTCATACTGGCCCTTAGTTATTTTATGCAAAAAAATTCTATGACATACACACACACACTTCTCTTTAAGGCATATGAAATCTACTTAAATCAACAAAGGCACCTAGTGTAAATGTACAAGCTGGGTTCAATCTATATACAAAGGTATTTTCAGCCTTCATTGGAAGAGTCTTTGCATAATGAACTTCAAAATGTACTACTTTATAGCATGTGGATGTATTCAGTTTCTGCTTGTGGATCTATTCAGTTTATGCAAATAATCATGCAAAATATTGGATAAAGCCCAAGACCATGTTATACAATGATGAGACAAAACAAGCAAAATAGCACCCATACCCTGCTAGGTAGGGAGAATGTTCACTTTTTGATACGAAAAGACAAAAATGATATATTTCAGATAATTACGTTCCTTCATTTTTCTGAACAGCATCATGCAGATACTCCAGAACAAACATTTTTAGAATAAAAAGACAAAAAAATAAAGACAACCGAATATTAAAGCTCTAAAGTAATAGCAGACCGCATCTGTGGCTGTTTTTTCCATTTTTTTTGTGCACAATATAACCTTAAATTGATAGTTCACGAAAAAAATGAAAATTCTGTAATCAGTTATTCACCTTTATATCATTCCAAACCCATAAGACCTTTTATTTTCTTTTTAAACAAAAATTAAAATACTTTTAAACAAACCTGCAGATTTCCCTACCTCATTTGAAACTCCATCGTCATTCCACCTAAATTAATTAAATATTAATGCTTCAAAATGTTCAGAAACAGATCGTAAACGTAATCCATATGAATCAAGCGTTTAATCTAAGTGTGTTTACTCACAGACTACACACAACATTGATGCGAATTCGCGCCAAACGATGCAAATGGCGCGAATTGGACAACGTCATTGCCGCGAATGCGCGATATATATATGGAAGGCCAAACGGTTCAAAAACACGTGAATTGTAACACGTCAACGCGTTAAAATACTGTTATTTAACGAGTATGATACCCGTATTTCATTCGTTAAATACGCGTTGTTTCTACATACACAACGCGCTGATTTATCACGTGTAAACAACACGTTTTTAACACGTGAAATAGGCGTGTTTTACGTGTTGCTGACATGTTAAAATTAATGTGTTTTTGAGCAATTTAGCCTTTAATAAATATATGCCTCAATCACTTCTTCTGTTCAAGTTAAAAACTTTAAACTCCAGTGGAAAATTCACATGATGGGTTATCACGCAAGCCTATCTATGGCAATCAGCTTATTGACATATCCCGTTGTGTGTTTTTTTTTATTATTGCTTTTGTTTATTCACACAAGTAATGCGAAAAACATCCTGCAAGCAAATATTTGCTTTGCATTTGGTGTGCATACACCACAACTCTTCTTATTTTAAATGATTAACATTTAATTTAAGGTTTTATTCACATATAAACACTGATCAAAGAAACAGAAGTTCAGCTGTACTTGCTTGATGCATAAGACAAAACTTCACTGGTTCTTGTGCATCATGTTTATGTATGTTTAATTCTTTTTACCCTATTTGCCTCTATGTATGTGCATATGCATTTATTCTACAATCCTGAAAATCAATTTTTAGTGGAACAGACTTTTTTAAATGTATCTCTCAGGTTTTATTAAAAATATCTTCATTTGTGTTTTAAAGATGAACAAAAGTCTTGTGCCTTTGGAACGGCATGAGAATGACTAAATAAAGACAGATCTTTCATTTTTGGGTAAACTGTCCCTTTAAATATTTCAAAATGATATTAAAGGTAAGAATTCAGAAGCAAAAGCCAGCACAAATCACAAACCCCGACCTTGAGTGCCATCTTCATCTCAGTACAAGGCAATCAGCCCCCAAAAACCAACAAAAAGCCTTCAAATCTACAGCCATGTCACCCAGAGCTCGATAAGGCTATAAACTGAGGAGAATTTCCCCTGTGGCTTTGATCGTGACCTCTCTGTGAGGCAACAGACCTATTAACGTCTTTACTAGATTACCCTATTAATCCATAAAAACCGTGAGGACTCACACATTAACGCCCTTTTAAAACTCTCTCTCTCTCTCACTCACACACACACACAAAAGTACACCCAAAGTGACATTGCTGACAGTACAAATTGATGTAGCTCGAGAAACTAAAGGGAGACAGCAGTCTAAAGTAAGTCTCTGCTGGAACCGGTTGTGCTCAACTCTGGGGGTCCATGTTGCTGGCGTGATGTGGACCGTCCTGTTCGTTGATGGTGTGCAGATGGAGGCAGACTGGAGGTCGCTGATGCTCTCTGTGCTCCAGAGGCACGTCTGAGGCAGCCAGGCCCTGTTCCTCGTCCCCCGGACCACGTGGAGGACTGCTGGCACGGGGGTTGCAGCTATCACAGAAATCCTGCTCCTCGAGCACTCCTCCATCCATGTGCCCTACAAGCTCTTTCATTTCCTCCTCTTCCTCTCCATCCCCGGGCCCCTGGTTGCACACGCAAACCTCAATCCCAGAATCGCCCGTGAAGCGCCGGTGGCGCCCCGGAGTCTTGTCTTTGCTGTCGGGTGAACAGTCTTCTACGGGTTCGGTCAGATCCTCGCCGGAGCTGCCCTGTTTTACTGGGCTCTGTGAGGTAGCGCACGCCACCTGCTGGGGCTGCCCGTCCTCTTCTCGGCTGAGGTACTGTGGTTTGTGGGTGCTTCTGACAGGGTGGTGTGCGGTGGGAGTATGTGGCTGCTCCACGCAGGGTCCCGGAGAACAGTTTTCAGTTGCAGATGGAACAACAGGGCTGGACTGCAGTGGAGGGCAGAGCTCATCTGGTTGTTCAGAGCACAGGGGGTCAGTGCTGGTGGACTGGCCTGGCTGAGAGGCACTGTATGGAGGCGGGGGCGTCGGAGGTCTGTTCTCGACTTCCTCATATGCGGGTAAGAGGTAGCCAGGCAGGAACCCTGGAGTAGAGGAAGAAGAAATGCATTTTATTGACTGACCGTAGTTCTTCTTCCAAGCTGTTAAAGAATTAATTCACTTCCAGAATAAAAATTTCCTGATAATTATTCACCTCCATGTCATCCAAGATGTTCATGTGTTTCTATCTTCATTCAAAATTAAGGTTTTTGAGGAAAACAGGATTTTTACCTATATAGTGGACCTCAATGGGGATCAACAGGTTGAAGGTCCAAACTGCATTTTAAGTGCAGCTTCAAAGGGCTCTACATGATCCCAGTTGAAAAATAAGAGTCTAATCTAGCAAAACGATAGGTCATTTTCCAAAAAAATAAATGAAAATAATATACTTTTAAACTGCAAATGCTCGTCTTGCATTAGCTCGACTTCACGCATTATGTATTCACATTGGAAAGGTCACACATGATGAAGGTGAAAGTACCGACCCAGTGTTAACAAATTGAAA
>JAHKKF010495738.1:0-12831 GCA_019740295.1 Labeo calbasu | reverse complement strand
AAATTAATAAATTATTGTTTGTCTTTGAGGTGCACAGTTATAGTTTTCAATAGAGGTTATTTTTGATAGTGTGTGAACAGCGGCTTTTCCTGTATCTATATTTTGCATCAACTCAATTGAGCACAAGACGCCAAGTTGAAGACATTCATCTTTATTTCTGAAATAGAGAATACAGCTGGTATTTTTTCATCACTTATACCAAATGCACTCTCCTCCGGTTCGCCTGAGTCTCCATGGCAACAGCGCTCCACTACCTGTACATTCGCAACCTTTCATTAAATCAAAAACTCATATTTATATAATAAGGCATATTAGTATGTCAGCAGTACTTCAGCCATGTACAAAACCAAAAAAAGAGGAGAAAGAAATGAAAAGACATTAAGTGAGTCTACATATAGAGAAGTGCTCACATCCTTGCAATAAATATCAACGTTTTTCTACAGAACACAATAGCAAATATACAAGAGAAGAAATACAGGAACGAATGATGCTGGTGTGGAATAAGACGTGATCGAACGTGAATGGAGTGATCGCAGAGAATTCAAATATTTACAGCTCTGTACTTCCCGGTGCGGTTAAAGCTTACGAGTATCAAAACACAATCACTTTTATCATATAAATATCTTGTTTATATAATATTTTCTCCTGTGTTTAGAAAACCATGGCAACGTAATGAGCTTTCTGTGATGATGCTGAAAATAAGCATGAACTCGGTTGAGGGTCACATTGCGATTGCTGGGCTTTTACATGTCAAAGTTGTTGTCGAAGGGCTCGATGACTTCAGGGTTCATAACTCTGCCCATAAAGAGGATGGATCCTATGAGAAAATGAAATAAAACAATTATTTAACATCAAATCTGATATCTGTTCAGATCATGTGACACTGAAGACTGGAGTAATGATGCTGAAAATTCTGCTTTGCATCACAGAAATAAATTACATTTTAGCATATATTCACATAGAAACACTTATTTTCAGTTGTAATAATATTTAACAATATTACTGTTTTTTATGTATTTAGGATCACATAAGTGCAGCATTTTTAACAGGTTATTACAGAGGTTGTTACATAGGCAAATATAGGTTTTTGAAGATGGCTTGTACCTGTTTTTCTGTTTCTGATGACGAAGAAGAAGGGGTGGTCAGCCATGACCTGTGGGTACAGCACCAGCGTCCTTGTCAATGCAATCATACCTGTAGAAAGGGAAAACAATAGTGGCACAGGGATTTAAAAACATTTTTTTTAGATTGTTTTATTTAGATTGTTAACAAAAAAAAACCAAAAAAAAAAAACACGCAGTGCAAAAAGACAATTGAATGTACTTTTTCATTTGATGCTGTTCTGTAAAACATTAATTTAATTTAATTTAAAATTAGCAGTGCTATTTTTTTTTAATAGTGCTATTTTTTGGTGGCCTTAAAATGTCAAGAAAAAGTCTCATTCAGTATGTTTAGCATGACCTTTTTTGGTAAAATATTATTATTTAAAAAATGTTTTTTCACAGTCAGTGCTGCGTGACCATTACGTTACAATTAAACTGTAAAACCAGAAATATCACATGCACAAATCCTTCAAGGTCTGTACGTTCCTATGTACATATGTTTTTAATATATCAAATAAGTTCAACTTTTAATGACACAGCAAACTTAGTTTAAATTGTAAAATGCTATTAAACTTATATTTGTAATTGGCAGTTACATTTCTTTCTTTCTTTTACTTGAAAAATTACTAAGATAAATAAAAACAAAACAACTTTAATTTTACCACACCCAACATGGAAAACAAGACATTTCAGCTATTTCAGCAAGATTTTTTATGTTTTTTTATGCCTCTTCTGCTTACCAAGCCTGCATTTATTTGATCTAAAGTACAGCAAAAACAGTAAAATTTTGCAATATTTTTCCTATTTAAAATATCCGTTTTCTGTTTAAATATATTTTAAAATGTAATTTATTCCTGTGATTTCAAAGCTGAATTTTTAGTATCATTACTCCGGTCACACGATCCTGTAGAAATCATTCTAATATTCTGATTTGCTGCTCAAAAACATTTGTTATTATGTTGAAAACAGCTGCGTATAATTTTTTCAGTTTTTTTGATGAATAAAACGTTCAGAAGAACAGCATTCATCTGAAATAGAAATCTTTTGTAACATTATATCTATATAGATTTATCATCACTTTTGACCAATTTAAAGCATCCTTGCTAAATAACGGTATTAATTTCTATAACTTCAGCAGACCAGAATGATTTCTGAAAGATCATGTGACACTGAAGACTGGAGTAATGATGCTGAAAATCATTATCTTTGATCACAGGAATAAAATACATTTTAAAATATGTTCAAATAGAAAGCAGTTATTTTAAATAGTAAAAGTATTTCAGATTTTTACTGTTTTTGCTGTACTTCGGATCATTACTTTGGAACTTTTGACTGGTAGTGTATGATCTTCAAAATTAGGCTTATTACTAATAATAATAGTACTACTAATAATATAGAATATCTAAATAGATAAATACGTTTGCTGATTAAAAGGTGAACTGTTTGAGTAATTAAACAATTTTATTTGAAAATGGTACATAATAATGAAACCAACATGAATACAAAGATTACACATCTAAGAAATCAGCATGTGCAATTTTTAATTCCTTTTCATAATCTTGGACTTTTTTATTTGTTTTTGACATCAGTGCAGACCTGAAAACTTAATATTAAAAAGACTGAACCAACACTACATAATGACTCGGTCAACCTTTCTTAAACTTTAATTAAAAAGACACATGTTGAACAGGAGAGGGCGCTTTAGTATATGTAAATGTACAAGATTCACAAAGCAATTTACTGCACTGAGAAAAAGCGCTTTGAGAGCAGACAGAAAAAGGAAGGACAGGGAGGAAAGTAAAGGTAAAACTGAGTAACTGATAAAAAGTGTTTGATAAGGGAAAATTTTAATTAGTAATGCAAAGGATGATTAAATTGTGGAGGAAGACAGATAGAGTGAGAATATTAAATGTATAATGTAATTAGAGTAAAATGTGGCAGTAAAATCAATATAATTATCACCTGATCCTGCCGCCCCCTCGGCCCCTTCCTCCGTCACCTCCAGGTAAGCCTTTTGCACGGCCTTCCCAATAAACAGATCCTGTCCGTCTGTACACAAGCAGAATATGTAAATGAGGAAGATTACAGAATATGAAAAGAAAAAGAATATGCTAAGCAAGTTATTTCCATTTATGTATGAGCTGGTGTAATCAAGGATGCAGAGCGATGTATAATGAGTATAATGAACATACAGCAGAGCTCATTCACAGACTACAGTTTTGTAGACATATTTAATGCATAATGTAAAAAAAAAAAGACAATTGAACATAAAAAAAATAGTAAAACAAAATAAAAACACTGAACATGAAACGTGTCAAATAGAATAATAATACTAAACAAGGAAAATTAATAGAAATAAAATAATATTCTGAAAATTTGCCAGTAAGGTATTTTACTTTGATAAAAAAAAAATTAAATATAAATAAATACACACAACGCTGATTTCAGTTCAATGAAAACTTGCTGGTTCCATATTTGTTTTAGTTTAGATTATTCAAATTGTGAAAAAAATAAAAAAAAATAAATAAATGAGAAAGTTTGAACTTTAAGGTTTTCATTTTCAGTTAAAATAACGTTTAATATTTATTTTGTTATTTGGTGGTGTTAAAAAAGGCACATTAAATCCTCTTTGATATAACCTTTTGGCTTATTATTAATATTATTAAAAAAATATTCAAATAATTAATATTGAATAATATTCAAAACATGTTGACAAAAAAAGGTTATTACATTTCCCCACAGACCCTCAAAACAGTCCGTAAGATTTTTTTTTTTACTTTGATTCTTAAAAAAAAAAAAAAGACACCCAACCACACCCAAAACTGAAAAATTGATTATTATTATTATTATTATAATTATTATATAGAATATATAAAACAATAATAGATAAATGTGCTGGTGAGAATGTGAGTGGTGCTTATGCAAGCAAAGATCACCACCACAATGCTGGTTAGTTGCCAGGCCAAAACAAGCGAGTTACATCCTGTCCTTGAGCCGTCAATTACATCTTGATCATCTGTGTGCGTGTGCAGAATAACAGAGCGTTCCCATAGGTCGGTGCTTGTGTTTTATCGATTACCTGTCATCTCGGCTGTCATGGCTGACAGATCGGCATCTTTAGTGAAGATGTTCTTGATGCCCAGCTGCTGCAGAGTGTCTCTCAGATCAATCTTTTGTTCCACCTTGAACCTAAATAAATTTAAACCATCAGCTCAGCATGAGCTTTATCCAAAAACAACAAGTACACAGGTTTTACTTGAATCAAATCTAAAAGCAAATGTATTGAATGCTGTGTGTCTCGCCTGGGCAGGTAGACTTCCACCTTCTGCCTCTTGACGTTGTTGGCCCACTCCTCCAGCAGCTGCGCTTTGATGATGGGCTCCAGGGAGGCCAGAGGGACCTCTTGACGGGGCAGAACGATCATCATGCTCATGTCTTCACCTTCATAGAGCATCTCCAGCACCTGGTACACTCCACCTGCCTCTGTGGTGCCGTCGCTAAACTCTCCTGAGGATGAAGGGCATGGAGAGGTTAGTGATTATTAATATATGTTTGAGATGATGGAGGGGACTTCAGGAGGATGGATCAGTGTTATTTCAGTTTCATTAACATCATTAGAGTTTTTGTTAAAGGGATAGTTCACCCAAAAATGAAAATTCTGTCATTAATTTATCACCCTCATGTCAGGTCAGAAAGCTCTTGGATTTCATTAAAAATATCTTAATTTGTCTTCCAAAGATGAACGAAGATCTTACGGGCTTGGAACGACATGAGGGTGAGTAATTACTTACAGAATTTTCATTTTTGGGTGACCTTTAATATTTTGGATTAGATTTTTTTGTATATTTTCTGTTTATACTTTAATTTTAAGTTTTAAGTTTTAGTCATTTTTTATGTTTTTGTCATTTTTACATTGTCTTTTTTTGTCAATTAAATAAGTCTATATATTTTTACTATTTTTTATTTTTAGGTTATTATTTTTATTATTTTTTATAAATTATTTTTGATTATTTTAGTAAAAAACAATTACTAAAAATTGAATTAAACTAAATTAAAATGAGAAATGTTGCCTCGGCAGCTATTTTTTATTTATATTTTATTTTATTTCAGTTAACAATTTTTTCGAGTAACAAAATTATTTTTTATGGTTTTAGTTAACAATAATAACCCTGAGATGGACAAGATTATTGGATTTTATTTGTGTATTTTCTGCTTTCATGTTAAATTGTGTTTTTGTCATTTTTATTAGTTTTTGTTGTTTTTAAATATGTTGATGTATTTTTTATTGATTTTTATTTCAGAATGAGTTATTTTAGCACATCAATTTGAATGAAAATGAGAAATGCTGATCTGAAAACTATTTTTTATATTTTATTTTAAATTTTTATAGTTTTTTTATATTTTATGTAAGTTTTTAAATTTCCCCCCAATTTTTTCCATTTTTATTTTATTTTATTTTATTTTATTTTATGAGTAATTGAGGGTGAGTAATTAATGACAGAATTTTCATTTTTGGGTGAACTGTCCCTTTAATATTTTGAATTAGATTTATTTGTATGTTTTCTGTTTACACTTTAATTTTAAGTTTTATTCATTTTTTGTTTTTGTCATGTTTACATTGTCTTTTTTGTCATTTAAGTAAGTCTATATCGTTTTTATTATTTTTATTTTTATCATTTTTTATAAATTCATTGTAATTATTTTAGTAAAAAAAACAATTACTAAAAATTGAATTAAACTAAATTAAAATGTGAAATTTTGCCATGGCAACTATCTGAAATAAAATACTTTTATTTTTTGTTTATATTTTATTTTATTTCAGGTAACATTTATCTTTTTTCGAGTAACAAAATTATTTTTAATGGTTTTAGTTAACAATAATAACCCTGAGATGGACAAGATTATTAGCTTTTATTTTTGTATTTTGATGCTTTCATGTTAAATTGTGTTTTTGTCATTTTTATTAGTTTTTGTTGTTTTTAAATATGTTGATTTATTTATTTATTTTATTTCAGAATTAGTTATTTTAGCACATCAAGCTAAACTGAATGAAAATGAAAAAAAATGCTGATATGAAAACTATTTTTTTAATTTTATTTATAAGTTTTTTAATTTTTCCCCCAATTTTTTTCCATATTTTATTTTATTTTATTTTATTCATTTATTTATTTATTTATTTATTTTTAATACCCCTGTATTTTGAATGCATAATTCGGCCAAGTATGACATTTTTCTGGATTAACATTCTGTGTTGTTTTCTAAATAACTTATCAGGTAATTATGACATTTAGCCATTTGTTTTAAAATTAAGGTTCTGTACTCTGCCTTTGTCATTGTCCACCATTAATGTGACACTTTCCTATTTTTAATTGTTAGCAAATGCGGTATTGAAGGCAGCTCTGTGTATCTGAGTAAAAAAAAATCTAGACTGTATGTCTTCTCACTTTTTAGTCTGTACTCTTGCGTTTTCCCACTCAATTTGTGCTGTTCCTCTGTTTACTCCTTCAGTGTCTCCCTGCTCCACATTTACCTTCATCTGTCTTTCTCTTTCTCTATTTTGTCAGAGAGATGGATGAGACAAGCGCACTGCAGTTACTCTGCAGGATCTAAAAAACTCAGCCCTACCAATCAGCAGCGAGCCATGCAGAAACTACATATACACACACTACCGTTTGTGAAAGAAGTCTCTAATGCTCACCAAATCTGCATTTACTTACTGCATTATTGTGAAATATTATTACAATTTAAAATAACAGTTTTGCATTTTAATTTGTTTTAAAATGTAATTCATTCCTGTGATGCAAAGCTGAATTTTCAGCATCATTACTCCAGTCTTTAGTGTGACATGATCCTTCAGAAATCAGGTTAATATGCTGATTTGCTGCTCAGAGAAACATTTCATATTATCAATGGTCGTGCTTCCTCATATTTTCAGGATTTTTTTATATATAATAGAAAGTTCAAAAGAACAGCACTTGTTTGTACCATAGTAGAAGTCTCCCTGCTGGTACATCATCAGGGTCTGAACTTCACTGCCATCGTCCTTGGTAAAGGAGAAGGTTCTGGTGTTTTCTGGTCTGAACTGGTTCTTCCAGCTGCCCCTGAAGTACACCGCATTTGCTAACATGATCATGGTGGAGCTGCTGAAGTCGTCCGCGGACACCAAGTTGTGGATTTTGCCTGCAACGACAACAAAAAGCCAGGCTGAGATAAACGCAGCACGTCACAATCCTCTCTTTCTCAGAACAGGAAAGACAGCATGATCTCTTCAGTGGCATAAAATCATCTCTCTTCCAAAGCTCTGGGATTTGGGCTGGTATCTAACAGTCCTCCTGCAAAGGCGAAAGCTGACTGTGAGAAAATGGATTTCCCTGGAAATGGCTTGGAAATGTCATTATCATGCAGAATAGGACTGATCTGCCATTATCTACTTTACTGTCCTCCTTCACTAAAGTCAGAGTAATTCCTCTTAACACCATCTATTCATTTTCAAGAGAGTTTTGCTTAAAAAAAAGTGAAATCATTCTAAATTGGATTATAAACTATGACTATATTCAGTGGTGTATGTGTATATATATATATATGTCTGCACTAATACATGAATATATTCTTTCCTCAGTGATGATAGATGACTTACTCTCCGTGTGGTTCAGCACCCACGAGTTGATGCGTTCAGCCACGGCTGCTGACTGACTGAAATCCACCGTCTCCACCTCTGCTTTGAAGTACTTCTTCATGAGCTGCAGGAAGTCCTCGTTGAAGTGAACCCCCGTCTGCAGAAAGAGGGAGTTGGCCAGTCGTACCACGTACTGCTCTTCATCTGTGGACAGGGCCTGGGTCAGGTTGCTTAACAGAGAGAACTCCTCATCTGAAGCAGGTGCAGAGAAGAAAAGGCTTTTTTAAAATGTGCTGCAGTAGTAATAATCCCATTCAAAATTCAGGAATTCCACATTCCTGAAATTCTAAATAAATTTAAATGATTTTTTTTCCTTTTTAAATTTACTTTAAACTGTTTTGTGTATGTGTTTTACCCATATAGTCTGTCCTGTACACTACTAGTCAAAAGTTTTTGAACAGTAAGATTTTTTTATGTTTTTAAGCCTGCATTTATTTGATCCAAAGTACAGCAAAAACAGTAAAATTTTGAAATATATTTATTTAAAATAACTGTTTTCTATTTTAATATATTTAAAAATGTAATTTATTCCAGTGATTTCAAAGCTGATTTTTTTAGCATCATTACTCCAGTCACATGATCCTTCAGAAATCATTCTAATATTCTGATTTACTGCTTAAAAAAACAGGTTTCAGGTTTCTTTGATGAATAAAATCAGAAGAACAGCATTTATCTGAAATAGGAATCTTTTGAGACATTATAAATGTCTTTATCATCACTTTTGATTAATTTAAAGCATCCTTGCTTAATAAAAGTAAAAAAAAGTGAATTCCAAACTATTAAATGGTATAGTGTATAATGTTACAAAAGCTTTTTATTTCAGATAAATGCTGATCTTTGGATCTTTCTGTTCATCAAAGAATCTTGAAAAAAAAATGCACTCAACTGTTTTATATATTTATAAAAATTAATAAAATAATAAATGTTTCATTAACAGCAAATTAGCATATTAGAATGATTTCTGAAGCTTCATGTGACACTGAAGACTGGAGTAATGATGCTGAAAATTCAGCTTTGATCACAGAAATACATTTTAAAATATATTCATACAGAAAGCAGTTATTTTAAATAGTAAAAATATTTAAACATTTGACTTTTTGCTGTACTTTGGTTTAAATAAATGCAAGCTTGGTGAGCAGAAGAGACTTCTTTAAAAAACATTAAAAATCTTACTGTTCAAAAACTTTTGACTGGTAGTGTATATACAGTATAACTTAACAAGAAAAAAAAAAACTTAAGAAGTTAAGGATTAAAGTGAACATGTAACCCGTCATGCTGTACCATCTCTGAAATGACTGTAGCCCACGGCCTGTCTGATCTCCTCTAAAGAAGAGCCGCGGGCGCCCAGCTCCACCATGCCCAGAGCCAGAGCCACGCTCAGGGGTGAGAAGATGATGTTCTCCTCTCCCCCCGTGATCTGGAGCTGGTGGTACAGTCTGACCGAGAACTCTGCCGTCACATCCTCGGGAACGTCTGCCGCCTGGCAACCGCACCCCCGTAGCAACATCAGCGGCAAGAGTCCGAGCAGCAACATGGTAAACGAGGGACGAGCTGACGAGAGAGAGAGAGGAGAAAGAGTGAGTTAGAGTGAACGACATGGTAAACATTACCCCACGTGAATAAGAGGAATCAAAAGCATGGAAATGTATTATATTCTAACGTATTCTATTGTTCACGATGCAAAACTTCCTTATTAAGCCAGAACATTTACAGAAACTAATGCTGGAATATACTACATGAGTTTTTCACTCATTTTTAGAGTCTGGAAGAGTTGACGATGCCTGAAGTCAGAGCCAGTGTGACAGATTTCACAACAAATTTCATAGTGTATAATGGCCACAAACAATTTTTAAGCTTTATACTGAAATTCAATCCAGTCTGAGGATATCAAACATGTTTGATATTATGAGCCGAATTTAGAACACATATTTTTTTTAATTTGTCATGTGTCTCAACAACCTTAACAGATTTAAAGTCTCTTAAAGGAGTAGTGTCTTTTTTTCTTCAGACAAGAAATTATGTTTCTTCTGGAAAAAATTCCAGATTTTTTCTCCATATAGTGGACTTCAATGGTGCCCCCAAGTTTGAACCTCTAAAATGCAGTTTAATTGCAGCTTCAGATGGCTCTAAACGATCCCAGCCAAGGAAGAAGGGTCTTATCTAGCATAACGATTGGTCATTTTTAAAACAAATTGACAATTTATATACTTTTTATCCTGAAACGCCCATCTTGTCTATCTGAGTGAACACTTTTTTTTCTAGGTCAATACGGTCAGTACTGTTAGGGATGTCGAAAAACTCCCATCTCGTTTTCTTCCCCAACTTCAAAATCTTCCTACATCGCTGCTGAAGTACCAACCCAGTGTTTACAAAGTGAACATGCAAATAACATCAAACGCTCTACAAAAAAAGTTTGTAGGATGATTTTGACACTGAAGAAGAAAACGAGACGGGAGCTTTTCAACATACCCTAACTGTATTAACCCGCATGCGCATCGCGGAGACGAGACAAGACGAGCATTTGAGGTTAAAAAGCATTTAATTGTCAATTTGTTTCAAGAATGACTGATCGTTTTGCTATATAAGACCTTTCTTCCTCGGCTGGGAACATTAAGAGCCATTTAAACTAAATTTTGGAAGTTCAAACTTTGGGGCACCATTGAAGTCCATTATATGGAGAACATTCCTGAAGTTTTTTCTCGAGAAACAATTTCTTATCGACTGAAAAAAGAAGGACACGAACATCTTGGAGGACAAAGGGGGTGAGTAAATTATCTGTAAATTTTTGTTCTGGAAGTGAACTTCTTTCAATTTTTTAACCTTCAGACTAAGATTCAATCCAGTCGGAAGATCTCAAACATGTTTAGAACACATATTGTCATGCGTCCCAACAACCTTAACGAATTTAAAGTCTGTTAATGTGTAATCCTCAAAGCCCAGTTTTTACTGCAGTCTGTTCAGATTTTAAAAGTCATGTTGTGTTTTTTCAGCCTTTAAGTTTAGAGTGTTTAGATGTGTTTTTCAGGGCTGATTATTACAGATCAAGTAGTCCGATAACTGATATTTTGAACTGATATATATATATATATATATATATATAAAGATATATGAGTTCAGATGCAAAACCAGCTAAAAGCCATCTCGGTCAAAAATGAGATAATGATACTGAGTGAATGCTTCTAACACATATTATACGTCCATCAAATACTTTTACTTCAAACTTGCTTAATTCCAGCCTCAGCCCAATCAGAAGTATCAGTACTTACATAGAAACCTATACAAAGCAGCCAGAAAGAAATGCTTATTTTAAAGAAAACATCAGATGGATTTAGAGGATTTTGCATCTGAACTCTTCATATATACTGTACATATATATCTGTCTGGTGTAAAAATAAAAAAATTAATGTCAAAATTAAGACTAACAAGGGCTCTGACAAACACTTTCTTTAAATGCTTTTCAATTATTTTATCGGCATATCGGTTTAGAAAATGGCTATAACTGTAACTATAAAAATGCTTAATATCGGCGCCAGGGCAATAATTGGTCGACCCCTAGCTTAAAGAACTAAACTGTTGATGGTAGCCATTGACTTTCTTATTATGGAAAAAAAACAAAAACAAAAACAAAAAAAAACCCACACTTTATTTTAAGGTCCAATTCTCGCTATTAATTAACGATTAACTATGATTTTTGACTCAAAAAACTCCTAATTACTGCTTTGTAAGGTAGTTATGATCATGCAGAATATGTACTTTATAAGTACTAATAAACAGGCAATATACTAGTAATATGCATGCTAATAAGCAACTAGTTGATAGTGAGAATTAGTCCCTATACTAAAGAGTTACTGTGGAAGTCAATGGCTGTTGTCAACAGTTTGGTTACAGTACTTCTTAAAATATTTTCTTTTGTGTTCAGTGGAAGAAAGACACTCATACAGGTTTGGAACAACTTTAGGGTGAAGAAACGATTTTTCATTTTAGGGTGAACTGGCCTTTTAAGCAACAAAAACAGCTAATTCAGATGTCAATCATTTTGCATGCACAGAGGCTGGCCAATCAAAAGAGAGGTCATTTACATACAGACATCTGAAAATGCATTGATGCATTTCAGTGTACAATGAAACAAGTGACTGTTACTGAATCCATTAGTAATGAATCGCCTTGTGCTTGTGTGATATTACATCAAATCATCATCTCATTTAGCCATGCAAGTACATGAGGGAATGAAATTGTGTTTCTACTTACTGGTGCAATTTTACATTAAAAATGTATGGAATTTGTGAATAAGCTGTCTCACTATGCATAATACACTGTATAATGGATGTAAAAAGGGTTTAGACACAACAGTGTAAACAGTCTTGCTTTCACACGGGGTTAATGCCTCTGATTTTCTCTTTCTGACTGCGCAGTCACTGTTCAATACACCGGCATACCTGCTCATGCAAGCGAACGAGCCCACATATGCACAGATATAGCTCTACCTTCATCCTCGCATGGCACAGTCTCCCTGCTTTAGTCGTTGCCTGGCAACAGTGTTTTCCACACAAACTAAGAATGCAGGGGAGAAAGTGGCCTTGTGCCATTGTGTGGTGTAGAGAGAGAGAGAGAGAGAGAGAGAGAAAGAGAGAGAAAGTGTGTGTGTGTGTGTGTGTGGACAGGTTGGGCTGAAATGTGTGTGATGCAGTATAGGGAACAAGAATGCACTGCGTAAAACTACAGTACAGTATGTATGTGCTAGAATTTGATATGTGCACTGTATGCTTTGTGGTAATTGTCTATAGTGGCTTGCAGTTAAATTAAAATTCTGTCATTAATTACTCACCCTATAAGGGATAGTTCCCCCAAAAATGAAAATTCTATCATTAAATACTCAACCTTAAAAGGATAGTTAACCCAAAAATGAAAATTCTGTCATCAGTTCCTCACCCTTAAAGGGAAAGCTCCCCCAAAAATGAAATTCTGGTCATTAATAACTCAACCTTAAAGGGACAGTTCACCCAAAATTAAAATCCGGTCATTAATTACTCACCCTTAAAGGGATAGTTCCCC
>JAHKKF010495734.1:0-15055 GCA_019740295.1 Labeo calbasu | reverse complement strand
GTTTCTCGTGGGCACATAAAATAATTTGTAACATTTATGGGGCTAGAAAATGATTTTATTGCCATCTGAGGCCAATATGTGTATGTCCCACCACCCATATAAAAAATTCCCAGCTGAATTACCTGCTGTTTCTTGACAAACACCAAGGTTTAGTTGTAATTTCATTGCTGAGTTTACAAGAAGGGATCAATCCAAGTCATACTGTAAATCTTTTGACAATTCCCAAGCATTGCAAGGTAACTGTTGTGCTTTGCAAAGTGTTATTTGCATAATTTGCACAATTTTATTGCACACTTTTATTACTAAAAATGTTGAAAATTGTTAACAAAAATAATATTACGAAGGAAAAGAAAGAAGAGATCAAAATCTTGTAAACAGTTGAAGTGAGCCATTATTATGGTATGTAATCATTTTTAAATATTTATATAAATTAGGGTTTATACAGCAAAAGAAAAAAAAAACAGATAAATAAAAATAAATAAATTAAGAGATTGCATCAACTTAATTTCCAAATTTTCTTTTTTTTTTTTAGAAAAAAAAACAACAACTCAGTTTTCATATTTTTGAAAACTGAATCGGAATATTAATGAATCGGAGTGTCTTTTTAAACTAAGTGCAAATAGCCCGCCTTGTTGGCAGAGGCTATATACACTAACTCCGCCCACCAAGGTGTGATTGAGCTAGTCAACAGTATAAAAGACGACTATTAGACATCAGCTCTATCAGACATCAGTGGCCTTTTCAATGTGATCGACCGGGGTTTAAATCTGCCTGTTGGCAAACTTTTTTTTCTCCCTTTTCAAATCTTATATCATATTAAAAAGGCATTTATTTTAAATAAAGAAGGAAATAATCAAAAAGTTGAAAATAAAGTATCGGTTAGGGTTAGGGTAGGTGTAGGAAGGGCTTATTGTTTCAATATGGTGGCATCCATTTAATAAGTTGAATTAAAACTATAATTTACACTCAATACGGTATTATTGCAAACGGTTTTATAATGTACTACAATAAAGGTGCAGATAATTGCCTCTATGTGCAGTAAGTATTATAAATAGCAGAAAATCCTGCTATTTTAACATAGTGTAAATAGAATCTATAGCTATTTGCACTTAGTGGAAATTGCATCTAATTGTTATTTTCACCTAGTGTAAATAGCATATATCGCTATTTGCATTTAGTGCAAATAGCATCTATCTCTAAGAAAATATGCTATTTTCATCTAATTGCTATTTACACTTAGTGTAAATGGCATCAATTGCTATTTGCACTTGTGTAAATAGTCTCTATCGCTACTTACACGTATTGGAAATTGCTGCTGCCTTAATAAATTGCTATTTTTGGGGCATTTTACTGTAACTGAGGTGACATGCACATTTATATATATATATATATATATATATATATATTTATATATTTATTATAATTTATTGTTTAGTAGTTTGGTCTGAGTAAACAAGAGCACACACATACATTCTCCGCTGATTTCATATTTACGTGTCCCTAAATATCATGTAAAAGGCAAGTGGGGAGGTCTTGGTGAAAATAAGCTGCAGTGTTGGCCAGACTTGATGCTAATAGTAAGAAGTCTGCATACACGAGACTAGGACATCCAAGGTGTGCAGCAGACAACTATGCAATTACAGAAACAGATAAATAAAGATAGATGGCAGGTAAAGGTAATGGCCTTGTTGCCCTGATCAAATGGTCCCTCTTTGTGTGAGTGCATCTGTTTAGGTAGATATAGCTACTGTTATGGCCAAGAAATGGAGTGTCCATTAAAGAATACCAGCACTCTTGGCCTTGGCAGACTCTCAAATGGAAAGTAGCTTTTATGAATGACTCCTTAACAACCGCTGAAAAAAGCAGCTGAAGTTTTCTTCCTCTCTGGTATTTTTGTGTGCACCTGCTTGGCACAGACAAGCCCAGGGAAGCTCGGGATCTTAACCGAACTCTAGAAGTTAAACCGTCCCCATCTGTCAGCACCTCACACAGATGCATAGCCTCTCTATCTCTGTCGCTCTCCCTCTTTCTCTCGTGTTTTTTCACCGCCGGCTTGGCGCAAATTCAAGTCTGTCGAAGCACACCTGCTAAATTGAGTGCGTCGTCTGACATACACAAACTCCCAAACAGCCATTCACATAACACACGCTTTCACTCAGTGTTGATAATATTCTTGGATGATGTCCATACGCTATTCTGCGAGTGTGTAGCAAAACATCTATCATCTCATCTGTCGATAGTCAAGCAGATGTCGAGATGTGCATTCCCTTACAAGGTACACCAGCCAAAATGCAGTTAACAGGTGTCATTCATATTTCGGTGTAGCAGCGGGAGATTTTTGTTGCAAATTCTGCTGGTGTCCCCTCCTAAGAGCCATTCCATTTAAACCAGGTGCAGGTGAGTAAAATTCCTTTAGCGGCACAAAATGACCATGACAAATTGTGAGAGTTGGAAAATTCGGAACAGGTGCATAATGCGGTTCCTTTCTGTTCCTCCATACACTCACCCCCTACTTTCTCGGAGCATGCACAGCCGCTGTGCTGCTCTAGATAGGCGCCACCCTGGGTAGAGGACAGATGGAAACGATGTGTCCCTGCTGAGAGGTTTCTCGCAGCTGTGTGCCATCCATAGTGCCATGGAATGATGACAGCCCACCAAGAGAGAGAAAGACACTTACTGTAGGTGCCATTTTACAAACGCTTTTGCCATTTTTAACCCTTATAATGTTGTATGCACCCAGCCGACAAAGTTAGACGTTTAGACACGTTTGACTGAACTTAATATTTCTATAACTTTAGGCCTAGATTTGCTAACAACTTGTCCCAGTGAAAACCCTCTTTCGGTGTTAAAAAACTATAGAGTCAGGATTTACTAAAGACATTTACTAAAGACACATATGCATTTGTTGAAGTTTCCCTTTCAGATTCAAAATTTATGGGAGGAGAGTATTTAAATGAATAAGTCAGCGAAATTTAGGATTTGCGGTAATCAATGTACTGGTATTTGCACCATTATTTAAAGGAACACTCCACTTTTTTTGAAAATAGGCTCATTGTCCAAATCCCCTAGAGTTTAATAGTTGAGTTTTACCATTTTCAAATCCATTTAGCCGATCTCCGGGTCTGGCGGTAGCACTATTAGCATAGCTTATCATAGATCATTGAATCTGATTAGACCGATAGCATCTCGCTCAAAAACTACCATATATAATGATGATATTTTTCCTGTTTAAAACTTGACTCTTCTGTAGTTACATCGTGTACTTAGACTGACGAAAAATGAAAAGTTGTGATTTTCTAGGCTGATATGGCTAGGAACTATACTCTCATTCCGGCGTAATAATCAAGGAACCTTGCTGCCGTACCATGGGTGCAGCAGGCGCAATGATATTACACAAGTTTGTGTAGATGCAGAGTTGCAGCCGGCAGAGTTGACGGCTGCGTAATATCATTGCGCCTGCTGCACCCATGGTACGGCAGCAAAATTCCTTGATTATTACGCCGAAATGAGAGTATAGTTCCTAGCCATATTGACATAGAAAATCGCAACTTTTTCGTCTGTCTTTGTACACAATGTAACTACAGAAGAGTCAAGTTTTAAATAGGAAAAATATTGAAACTCTTTGGTCATTTTTGAGTGAGATGCTAACAGTCTAATCGGATTCAATGATCCATCGGCTGAATGGATTCGAAAATGGTAAAACTCAACTGTTTAACTCTGGGGGAGTTGGAAAATGAGCCTATTTTCAAAAATGTGGAGTGTTCCTTTAACATCCAAAAAAGGCTAAATGTTGTTAGTAGATTACCCACACATGATTATCATCTGGTCTGGTTGTATGCAACCCTACGTCAATTTTCACCGCTCTTGGTAGATTGTGTTGGTCATTATGGAAATGGGCTGCATCTGTGTTCTCTAATTTGCACATTGTCAGTAGATCACCTGCAGAACTTTACAGTCCTTTCACTGCTTTTATGAGATTGTGAGCTCTTGCTAGTTTTCCTTGTTTATCTGGTCCTAAATCTTAAATTGAAATTAAATAGAAACCTTCTGCTTTAAAAATAAATGTGCTAAAATGTATTTAAAATATTTATTTAATGCTAAGTATACTATAAATACATTTACATATTATGTACTTAATAAAAATACTCTGCAACTGTACTTTTGGTATATTGAACTGAAATATTTAAAGTCAATTAAATTGGAATAACTAATTTTGCACTTAATGCACTTTAATTTTGGTAGTAGTGATGTAGTAGTAGTGATGAAGTCCAACTAAAGGTATACTTAAGTATATTTTATTGTGCTAAAGTGGAACTACTGCAAGTGTACTTTAGGCAAAATTTAAATATTTTGCATTTAAAGAATGATATTTTTTAAAGTTCATACAATCCTCATTAATAGTGACATTAAAACATATTTTAGGCTTAAGATTAAAAAATGTGCATTGTGCACAAGTAGTACTCCAAATAAAATTTAATTACAATATATCAGTAAGTCTCAAGCGATATGTCAGTAATATATGGTAATAGACTTGAACTATACTTAGTATAAAATAAATGCATTTTAAATCTATTATTTTTATTTTCTTTACTAGGGGATGTTTTTCAATTTTCTGATTTTGTGTAAAATTGTGGATACATGATTTATTCAGCTAAGTGTTGGAATAGATCTCTTAGATGAGAGAGGAGCAGTATATGGTAACTCCTCTGATATAGTCTAAAAAAAATCCCAGGATGCATCTCATGAAGTGAATGAGTGAATACTCAGAGTGTGCAGAGCTGGAATTTAGAAGGCCTTTAAGAAGGCAATATAAGATTTGAAAAAAGGGAAAGTTATTACTAGACCAACTACAAAAGTTGAGCCAAGAATGGATGTCATACTAAGCAAAATCATAGTCACTGTCAACTACTAGCATGTTTGGGTAACTTTGTTGAGATGTTTGTAACATTTAAAGCTTTGCATTAAACCTTATCTGAAAATTTATGTAAATGGACATACAGACACAACACGTTCACTGACAAAGACAGAGAAAAAACAATATAGAATACTTTTTATCATTTCACTGCACCTATAGTCAGCCAGTCTGACATTAGGAAATTGGAAAAGTGGTGAGTCACTCTTTTTAGTCACCAAAGATAAAGAATGCTTTCCCTGGGAGTACAGTATATGAGCAGTTGAACTGAGATTCAATTAGCGCTTTTAACGTATCTCAAAGTACACTTGTTACTAGAGCTTTTCCTTTGACAGTTTAATTATCTTCCCACCTTAATTTTGTGGTTTACTCTTTTTTTAAATTTAAATATGTATGTTATTTGCTTTTCATTTATGCTCTTTTTATTTCCATTCAAGTGGATCTTTATGTATATTCAGTATACTGTATATACTTCTGTAAAGGACTTTGTTAAAGGGTGCTGTAACAGACGAGTGTTGTAACGAAGTGGAGATCCACGTGCAGGCCTTATATAAGAGTGTGGTCAAAACAGGCAGGGTCAAAACACCAGCAAACAGTAACATCCAAGGCAAAACAAGAGAGTAATACACAAAACAGGCAGTGGTCATGGCAAATAACAAACATTCACAAAGCACAAGAATGCAGTCCAGGGTCAGATCACAGGCAAGGCAAGACTATGCAAAGAAACAAGGAAATGAGATAACAAGGTAACAAAGGAAAATGCTTAGTAATACAATACAGATTTATACAATACAAATTGTCTCAAAGCAGTGATGAAGAGTAATAAACATGAAATTACAGAATAACTTATGCAAACTCATCAAATATGAGACAAATTCAGATTCTGCTATGATGCAGTTCTACGGAAGTTAATAGTGTTGTTGTTTAGCGCAAGTCAGTTTAATGTTGATTTAATTCAGTTCAGTAACAGTGTTGATGTTGCAGATCTCATCAATTATAAAACAAAAGTCGATTTAGCTATAAAACAGCTCTACGGAGAACAGTAGTGTCATCATCCAACTCAAGTCAGTTCAAGTTTTGTTCTTATCCGATGGCGTCAGTGGAGTCAAATCGATAATGCATTATTACTGAATATTAAACCCCAATAGTATTACACAGTATAATGCTAAGCACAATGAAATAGTTTTATAAAACATTATTTCTGACTCTAAATTCTGCTTAAGTTGCATTTAGCTGTTATATGCACAAAGGTGACTGTACATTAAATTCTGCAGTATATTAAAGGAGAACTCCACTTCCAGAACAACAATTTACAAATAATAATGTCTTTCTGTCTTCAAGAAATTATGTCGTAAAGAAATTATGGTTTTTGAGGAAATCTTTTCAGGATTTTTCTTCACTGGTGCCCCGATTTTGAACTTCTAAAATGCAGTTTAAATGCGGCTTCAAAGGGAAGGGTCTTATCTAGCAAATCGGTCGTCATTTTTTTCGAAAAATAAAAATGTGTATACTTTTAAGCACAAAAGCTTGTGTAGCACAGGCTCTGGGATGTGTGTCCACGATGCTTTGAATTAGTAATGGGTCGTTCTTGAACAATCCTTTCATTTTGAATGAATTTTTAATGTGACTCGGGAAGAACGAATCGTCTCGAAGAGTGATTCGTTCAGTTGCACATGCGCAACATCCTATTAGGTTCTGTACTTGAAATTAGTTCACCTGTTTAAGTCGTTCGTTCATCTTATGGGGCTGTCACGTGATGAACGAACGACTCAAACCTGAAAACTTAGGTAATCATCTGAAAAAAACTAATTATAGACTAAAGACCCAGTTAAACAATGAATTAATCTTTTCGGTTTCTTGTAGCATTATAGTTTTGTCTTGTTTGTAGTGTGATCAACGTTTGTGTAAGCAGTAGATGTGTTAGGGAAGTAACACGTCACATTTTAATTATATTTTGCTAAAATGAACGAAATGACTCGAAAAAAGATTCATTGCTGAACGAGACTCCAAGTCAGAGCTGGTAAAATGATCCAAATTTCCCATCATTGGTACAAATCATGTCTAAATTCATTGTCTGTGTACTATGGCGAAAAACTCCATCTTATTTTCTCCTACAACCTGAGAGGAGGACATCGTTGTACCATCGTTGTAAACAGCGTTTACAAACTTACTTGCACTTTCTTTGCGCGTTCGCTTTGTAAACACTAGGTCTGTAGTTCCGCCTATGTTCCGTGTGACCTTTCGACGTGATTCAGTAGTACGTAGTGTCATGAACACACATCCCAGAGCCTGTGCTACACAAGTTTTTGTGCTTAAAAAGTATTAAAAAAATTATTTTCCAAAGATCGTTTGAAGTCCATTATATGGAGAAAAATCCTGAAATGCTTTCCTCAAAAAGCATAATTTCTTCACGACTGAAGACAGAAAGACATGAACATCTTGGATGACGAGGGGGTGGGTAAATTATTTGTGAATTGTTGTTCTGGAAGTGGAGTTCTTCTTTAATGGAGCAACATTGGTTCCTTGAACAAGAATTAAAATGTTAAAACAGTACTGTAATAATTGCTAGATGTTTAAATATTCTCATATGCTTATCCTTGGTCTTATGATGAATTAACTGTCAGTTCTTTTGAGCTCAGCAGCATGATATGCATGGAGTGGGTGTATCTATGTTTTTATTGTTGCCTCATTAAAAGGTTTTCAGGTCAGGGAGTCTCTTCTGGTTCGATCTCGTTGTCTAAACTGGTTCCTTCCGGCCCATGGGTGAAATAAAATCAATTATATTTCCTTAATTAGCTTGACTTTGCATCCAGCCTCATAACTACAATCAATACTGAAATAGAAAACGAAGGCAAAAGTTATTTTATGAAAATTGATTTGCAAGTGGGCTCTTAATATTGCACTGTAGAAACATGAATAGATGTTTGCATAAGTATCTTTCTCCACTGATAAGTATAGATACGTTCAACACAGACGGTAAGGTCATCCAGCAAAGGTGGAATTCTGTAAAAGGCCCTCAGAGGAATAGTACAGGAGTAGAAACTAACCTTTATGTTATTACAAAAATTAATTTATGGCTGAATTAATGAATTATTCTTGTCATGCTCCCTGCTGGTGACAAAAAATTCTACAAGGGTTCTCTAAATGACTAAGGACAAATTAACCACATGGGTACATGCCCCTGGGGCACCACACATGGTCGTATAAGTGTTTTTAAATAATATCTAAAATATTTCACCATCCTTCAAAACAGACAAGTTAGCCGATAAGCAAAAATAACAGAAATATGGTAATTTAATAATAATAATAATTATTATTTCTATGCATATTTACTATATATTTACATGATATTTATTAAGTCCAAGGTCAAATTATAAAGTCTCATGAATTTATTTATTTATTCATTTATTTACTTGTGTACTTACTTACTGTATGTACACTACTGATCAAAAATTTGGAATAATAAAGAAGAAGTCTCTTATGAACACCTATAGCTGCATTTATTTTATCAACAATACTGTAAAATAATATAATATTGTGAAATATTATTAAATTCAAAAATAAATGTTTTCTGTTTTAATGCATTTTAAAATTATATTAAGTTTCAAGCATCACAAAGCTGAATTTTCAGTAGCCATTGCTCCAGTCTTTAGTGTCACATGATCATTCAAAAATCATTCTAATGCTGATTTGTTGCTCAAGAAACATTTCTTATTATTATCAATGTTGAAAGCATTGAAATTGTCTAATATTTTTGTGGAAAATAAAATTCTACCATAGAAAATTGAGGTACATAAGATATAAATAAATAAATGCATACATACATACATAAAGCAAAGGAAAATAATACTTTCATTCACCATGTTTGCTCTAAATTGCCCTAAAGACCTTTACAAAAAATTGTAACATGTTAATTTTAATATGTTACAAATGATTTCTACAACAAATAAATGCCGTTCTTTTAATCTTTCTATTCATCAGTGTTAAAAAATGTAATAATGTAATACAGTTTTTACAGAAATGTTATAGGCAGCACAACCGTTTTTAACGCTGATAAAATAAAAAAAAAAAAATACTAATTGAGCACTAAATAATAATTGTTAATTTTATTACAATTATGATTATAATATTATTATAATTATAATAATTATAATTGTTAATTGCACTATATTCAAATAATTTCTAAGACACTGAAGACTGAAGTAATACCTACTAAATATTAAGTTAATGTTAGTGTAATTTTTTTTTTCTTTTTTCATTTCATTGCATTGCAAAAAATTGCATGTCAAATCCTCTGTATATTCTGCAAGTGTTTTGATGGTCTAAAGACACAGTCTGCCTCTGAAATGCTATACTGCTTGTATAAATGTTAGACATTATTACTTAAAAACAAAACATAATACAGAACTCTATATTCTTTCCCATTCTGTTTTGATGTATTTTGTTTTAATTTTGTACTATTAAATATTTTCGCATCCAATTTGCCATCTCTGAGAAAACTCGTACAGAAAGCAGCATGTTTTGAGAGTGCTTAGAAAACTTTGCCATGTATGAAAGGCGTAGACATGTCCTCTTATGTCTTGGTGTTTCGGGGCTTACCACCTCCTTCCCCGTGGCCCTGTCTGTAAGGCAGTATGAGCGCCTGGCCTGTGGGGTTCACAACGGCACTTCTTCTGGCTGTTTGGTTATCAGGCTCCTTCCAGCCACGCTGCTCAGTGTTGCTAAGCACAGGCTGTGTTTGTTTCACTTATCCATGGGCTGTGTGCCCTGAGTCAAGCCTGGTGTGAAGAAGCCTGATAAAAACAACAGCCAGTCAGACCGCAGCCAACCAGGCCCAGTGCCAGAGGAATCTGAGTACCCTTCACACTAACAGATAGGGCACAGCGCTCTCACACACACTCTGCTGACATGCCATCAGTGTCTCAACACACTTGCAGCATGAACGCTGCACAAATCCTTACACGATTTCTTCGATCTGAGGTCAGTTTACTAAGAAAGAACTCATTGCCTTGCTAAAATCACTTTAAAGCACAGCCTCCACAAGGGATGGGCAGATCAATCTTGAAGTATCAACACCCTCACTATTGACGTTGTACCAAGAGGATCGATCTTCACTTATAAATAATAATTCTAAGTGCTTTTTTTTTCATTTTCTTTTCATTTTATTATTCACTTAGCCAGGAAATGAAGGCGTATCATAAGCTTTGAGATAAAAAATTAAACTGTTACATTCTTGGATAGGAATGTAATTTTCACCCTTATAAATACAGAAATGCAGTAATAACAACAACAATAATAATAATAGCTGTTATTATTATTATTATTATTATTACTATTATTATTAATAATAGGATAATTCTTCAAACAAAATTGTTCATTAGCTTAACTGTCATTGATATTTCACTACCAGTTTGGAATACAGTAGAAACATAATAATAGGGTACAACGGGGCTAAAGGCACACCCTAAGGAAAAATGTGCTTTTCACTGCACCCGAAGTGTATGATTGCAGAAAAATACATGTTTGTATAGAACATTTATGGAGCAACAGATTTTGTGTGAAAAATCTCATAAATGAGGTGGCAAAGGGGGCCTTTTACCCCCCACACACAGGGTACAACGCACAGTACTGATACAAATACTTTAGTTTTTTTTTTTTTTTAATAATGTATAAGTTAATACTTGTTCAAAGCAACCACTTCAGCAAAGTTTGTACTATTTTCTGCTTATTTTGATAAATAAAATCATTATTTTTTGTTCAATAAATATACTGTCATTAAAATATGTTAATATAAAACATATATTTTAAAATACAGAAACAAAATCATTTTAAAATGTAAAGATTCTGAAAGCTTCAAAGAAGATCCCATAATAATTGAATATAGATTTACAGTAGTAACAACAAATTATATTTTATTATATGATATGATTAATAGCATGTTTTTAAATATGATGGTTTCATTCTAAACATGGTGATTATCTCTAAGATAGCTCCCAACATAATATATGATATTTACCATCTGAATCTAACAGATTCAATCATGTCAGCAAATGGAAAAGCCTTCTATTAATTATCATGTTAATTATTGTGCCTTTTAGCTCCAACAGCAGGGGCGCTTTTCACCCCAAATACCATACTTTTAAATATTCTTTTGTTATTTAAAAACTGCTGTTTTAATTATCTTAAACAAAACTGAAAATCATAAAAAAAACTTTTGTCTCAAGATATTGAATAATTTTAGCGATTCTCATTTGCTACTTAAATCTGCAACTTTTTTTAAAAACATCAAATATTAGATCAAATAAAAGCACAGAATCAACATTGTGCTGCTGCCCACGATCGCATCAAGAATCAGACAAATTTGCACGTTTATGTTGAAAAGCTGATGTTTTGGAAAGTTTTTCTGCCATCTAGTGGTTTGGAGGAAAGCAATATCAAAGGTGCCTTTTACCCCAGGGCGCCTTTAGCCCCATTGTACCCTACTGTAAAAATGATTACATTAAAATATTTTTACTGTTTTCTATATTGCTATAATTTAACATGTAAATTATTCCTGTAATGGCAAAGCTGAATTTTCAGCAGCCATTACTCCAGTCTTCAATGTCACATGATCCTTCAGAAATCATTCTAATCATTCTAATTGGTGCTCTAATCATTATCCGTTATTATTTATGCATAATTATTAATAATTAAGGACTATTTTATGCATTGGAAGTTTAAATGAACAGCTTTTTATTTTAATTATTTGGAACAGAAATCTGTTTTGTGACATTATAAATGTATTTATTTCCTCTTTTGATTAATTTAATGAGTCTTTGCTCAATAAAAGTATTCTTATTCTTATTTTGATTAATAATAATAAACATTACTCACCCAGTGGTAGTGCATCACAGTTTCTGCAAAAATATTATGCTGCACAACTCTTTTCGACATTGATAATTTTATAAAATGTTTATTGAGCATCAAATGATTTCTAAAGACGGGAGTAATGGCTGCTAAAAAATTCAGCTTTGTCATCACAGAAATAAATGACCAATTAATATTTCACAACATGACATTTTTACTGTATTTTGCTCAAATAAATGCAGCCCTGGTGAGCAGAAACGATTTCTTTCAAAACCATTAAAATATCGTAATTATTCAAACTGAACACCAGTATATAAATTACAATTTATGTGCTGCCATAGCATGTTTACTTATTTATTTATTTATTTTTTCTAAAGAGTGATGCAAAACAGTCTTTATGTAGAATGGGAATCTTTGCAGCTGGAATCTTTTCTTTTACATTGCTTTTGAGTCCTCCCCCTATACCTCTCCATGGTTCTTTGCTTTCTCTCTGTCTGTCTCTGTCTCTCTCTCTCCATTTGTACAAAGGCCTGCAGAAATCTGTGATCCATGGCCACAGAGAGACTGTAAAAGCGGGGTTTGTGTTGCTGGTCCTGGGGCGATATATGTCCTATTCAGTCTCTAGAGAGCCCAGATACACACATGAAAAAAGCAAAGCCCTCCTGAGCACCTCAGACAATCATAGTCACTGTTCCCCCTAAAAATCACACAAGCCAGCCTTTAGATATTCAATTGACTTTCATATTCATGCTTCTCCCTAAACATTTGAATTAGGACTTTCATAACTGCTTATTTTTACTAATCAGCTAAACTAGCAGTTATGGACATATGTTTAGTTTTCCAGGTTATTAATTCTGACCATCTCAACCCATTTTAGATACCTGCAGTGCAATTGCAACTTATAATGCGCTTTGTGAGCACAAACCACTTCAGTTTCATTTTATTTCTAAATAACTGTATCTGTTTGTTTGTGTTTTACATTAAGAAAATAAGGCATGTTTTAAAACCATTAAGATTTAAAGGGATAGTTCACCCAAAAATGAAAATTCTTTCTAAGCTCCCGCAAGACCTTTGTTCATCTTCAAAACACAAATTAAGATATTTTTGATAAAATCTGAGAGCTCACTGACCCTCCATAGACAGCAAGGGTCCTATCACGGTCAAGGCACAGTAAGGATGTTGTTAAAATGGTCCATTAAAATTACGGTTGAACCACTGATGTTACAAACGAAGGTTTGGAACAACATGAGGGTAAGTAATTAATGTTTTGTGTAAACTATCCCTTTAAAGATTGTGACATTATTTTCAAATAGCCGAATTTGTTATAAATCCACACAAAAAGCTAAACTAAACTGTTGGCATCCATGTACACACACAAGAAGGCAAAAGGCCACACTGTAAAAAAGTGAAATGATCATGTCATTTATTTAAAGAGCAGTTTTAGATTGGTATAATCGAAATTCATGTTTTCCAGTCTAAACCTGTTTTGTTTAGTTTGCCTAAAAACAAACACTCCCCATTTTGTTTAAATATTAAATAAGTATTTAAGCTTGAGACCAGATTGTTGATGTGCAGAACACATACTAGCTGGCTTTACTGACTGCAGAAATTATCGTTTTTATTTATTTATTTTTATATAGGTTTTATTCATTTTTCTGGTGTTTTAGTTATTATTTTTAGTACATAATAGAATATATGATGCATATTTTAAAAAGGCATCACAATAAACTTTTATTTATTTACTTAAGAAGTTGCCTTCATCGTAAATTAAATAAAACGTTAGCTAACAAAATGTTTTCATTCATATCTGAAGTAAACATTTTATTTTCATGTTAAATCTAATTTAGCATTTTGTTGTGCAAAGACAAACTATTATCATTTTGACTTTAAGTAACATCTTGACTTATTTCTAAAGGAAATATGTTCATTAAGCATAGGGTCTTTGTAATAAAAGATCTTGTTACAATATTAAATCAAAATCTATACATTTATAAATAAATGTATTTATATTATAAATAAATATAATTTAATTTAAAAATACATTTGGCTGTAACAAATCCCTATTATTTGCACCCCTCAAACGTCACTACTTCCAATCACATTGACACCGCACGCCCTTCTATTTATGAAACAATACATTCCATGAATAATTTATCCCTCCCTTTTTAACATTTCGTGTTCATTTTGTTTCAAATAAATGTTTATCCAAGGCCTGAAACCACACCCACTATGTCTGCTTTCCCTCAGCCTGCCACCGTGGCCGGAGATTCCCTAAACTTGACAGTTTAATGAGGACCAACACTGTTGAACAATGAGAGATACTGTATATGTGTCAATTTTGGTTTGCGTGAATATTATTAAAGGCTGACATGAAGCAACGTTCCTGAAGTCATAATGCCATGTATTCAGCCATCAAAAAGACAGACAGACAGACAGACAGACATGTAGGAATATGAAAGCCTGCACTGGGGTCCCTTCAGAGAGAGGAAACCAAACAAGCCACCCAGTGGTGTGTTAGGAGGTCGAAGGGGGAGAACAAGAAGGAGTGAGCGAGAAAGAAAAAAAGAAAGCCGAAAAAGATGAGAGACTGCACACGGCATAAAGGAAACGAGTAAATAGGAGCAGCTCTAATAGGAATATCAAGCCACTGAAAGGTAAACAGGCTTCTCCAGGCTGATACAAAGGGAATGTGGCGGTTTGGAGAGCGCCCGAGAGAGGTGGCGCTCCTGCGGAGGGGCGATAAGGCAGCTGTGTCCGCCTGCAGCGCAGAGATAAGGCTGAGCACTGGCATGTGTCGCCCCTGATCGCAATTTCACACTCAATATTCATCCAGCCTGACAAACAAGCACCATTTAAGATAAAAAATAAATATAGACTCCTTCTGCCATTACCTTCTGTTTATTAATCTGCCTGCGCCCACTGCCGTTTTTAAAGCGCGGTAAACACCTCAGCCACACACACGCATACACATATGCAGACACATTGAGGCACATCCCACATAAGCATCCCATCTACATGCAAGGGCAGATGCACATACAAACACAAACAGACCGATAAGGCTGCCAAAGACAATACTGCGTACGTGTGTGTGTTGATGTGTTTGCGGATTTCAGCATGCACGGCACCCCAGGCAAGCTGCAGCTGGTGTCCCGAAGCTTCCTTTCTGTGTACACACTCAAAATGTTTTACGTGTTCGACCTGGCTGAGAAATGACTATTGTGGGATCAATAAACTCCAAATATGACAAAGTCACACATGTTCTGTGACAGTTATGTTCTAATAACAGGCCGTAAATGC
>JAHKKF010495731.1:0-11947 GCA_019740295.1 Labeo calbasu | reverse complement strand
TATATATGACATTAACAGTAATCTGAATTATTACAAATATATGCATTCAAAATACAATTAGTTAAAAATAGATTTAAATAAATAAATAAATAAATATCAGTAATAGTAGTAGTATTTTTTTCTGTTTGTATGGATGATTCATACATAAAGTCTCATGTTTGGTTGAATCATTTGCGTATACAAAAAGCAAACTATTTAGTGCTAGTTTAGGCCTGCTTTTTCAAAACTTTGGTAACATGAATGTTTAGATTGATTTTAGACAATTTTACTGTGTTTCAAAAAGGAATTTCACTGAATTTATATCAAAGGTCTTGCGCAAGTAGTTCCTGTCGTCAAAGAAACGTTTCAAAATGCGGGGAGAGTTTCAACACACCCCAGAAAGCAGATACTAATCTGCCGTGCCCCTCTTTTCCCTTCATGTGTGTGTGTGTGTGACATACTTTCACACACTCAACAGGGCAGTGCATGATGAAGTGCGCCAACGCTCGCCTGCTATTATAAGACAATAAGATAACAAGCTCCCTTATTCATTCAGAGGAGAATTTCAAGCGGCAGAAATCAGAGTAAAGTACGGCCGCCTGCGCCGGGACATTTTTCCAAATTTATCTCCGCTGTCTCCTGACGTTTTAGTCGAAATACTGCGGGTGAAAAAGCTCTGCTTAGCGCGAGACGAGTTGACCTTGTAAACCTTGACTTATTTTGTTCGCTCTTTGTGCGGAAGCGAGAAAGGGAGGGCGGAGAGAGCAGGGGAGAAGTCGTACCTGTCATGCCTTTCAAACAAAAAGAAAAACGAGCGCTCGGCCCCGACTACAATTATTCCCTGCTGTCTGGAGATTCATCAGAGAGAGAGCGGCCGGAAAAACTGCGGAAAGAAAAATCGAGAGTACCAGAAATCGAGCGAGTGCACAGAAAGGAACTAGACGGCCATCGAGGAGAGAGAGAGAAAGAGAGAGAGAGAGAGAGAGAGAGAGAGAGAGAGGGGAGGTAAAAAAAGGCGAGAAGAAAGAGGATTTGTCAGTGTGCTTTAGTGGAAAGCTCACAGCTAAAGGCTGAGGTGGCAGTAATGAAACATTCATAATCGGCACAGACACGCTTCAACACACTCGCTGACACACTGTTTAAGCACTGCCGCCACTCCAAGGTCACTCACACACACACACACACACACCTGAGAACAACCAAGACGGAGCAGTGTGAACGCTCACACACTCACAGTCTCACGGCGTCATGTGACGTTTTTGAGGAGGCATCAGTGGTGGTCCGGACTCACTTCGTACAACATGATCAAAGATTACAAAAAAACACACTTTTTGACAACTTATGTGTTTGGCAAATAAACAGAACAGGGTTCAAATCTGTGCTTATTAAAGGAGAAGTTCACTTCCAGAACAAAGATGAACAGATAATCTACTCACCCCCTTGTCATCTAAAATGTTCATGTCTTTCTGTCTTCAGTTGTAAAGAAATTTTGAGTGGAAAACATTTCAGGATTTTTCTCCATATAATGGACTTCTATGGAAAAATGAATTTTAAATGCGGCTTCAAATGATCTCAAATGCTGTTGTAAACGATCCCAGCTGAGGAAGAAGGGTCTTATCTAGCAAAATGATTGGTTATTTTCATTTAAAAAAAATACAATTTATATACTTTTTAATGTCAAACGCTCGTCTTGTCTTACTCTGCCTGAACTGTTTTTGTTACGGTTCATGACAGTTAGTGTATGTCGAAAAACTCCCATCTCATGTTCTCCCTCAACTTCAAAATCGTCCTGTATCGCTGTTTTACTTTTTTTATTAAGGTTGTTTGATCTTCTTTGCATGTTTAGTTTGCAGAGACTGTGTCGGTACTTCTGCAGCGACGTAGGAATATTTTTGAAGTGATTTTTGAAGTTGAGGGAGAAAATACGATGGGAGTTTTTTGACATACCCTAACTGTCTTGAGCCAGAATACACAGTTCAACGAGAGCAAGACAAGACGAGTGTTTGAGATTAAAAAGTATTTAAATTGTATTATTTTTATGAAAATAACCGATCGTTTCACTAGATAAGACCCTTCTTCCTCGCTGGGATCGTTTACAACCATATTTGTGATCGTTTGAAGCCGCATTTAAACTGTACTTTGGAAGTTCAAAATCGGGGCACCATATCAGTCCATTATATGGAGAAAAACGCTGATATTTTTTCCTCAAAAAAACAATTTCTTTATGACTGAAGAAAGAAAGACATGAACATCTTGGATGACCAGGGGGTGAGTACGTCATCTGTAAATTTTTGTTCTGGAAGTGGACTTCTCCTTTAATGACTTTTTAAGGTTTTTCCTTTGATGAAAAGAGGTTGTGTAGATGACAGAAACTTCAGTTTAAAGAAAATGATCTGCAGAAATTGGTTGTAGGTTTATTGTAACATTGAAAGAAGTATTTTTGTGAAGCTGCTTTGAAATATGTATTGTGAAAAGACATTGACTCGAACTGAATTGACTGGAGTGACATTTTCACAAATGTGAATGTCCTTTCACAGCTTTTTAGACAAACGTTATTTATTTATTTATTGATTGACAACTTTGGATCATATTTAATCCAAATATAATGAGCTGTCAAATATTAGCATTATTTTGTAATTATTACAAGCTCAATCCGTAATCACTGCATTAAATCTGTTTAACTGCATATTATTACATTATGGACATTATTTTAACATAAAATAATACTTTCTAATTGTAAATATTTTTTAAAATGTAATCTAAAATATACAATTATAAATACAATTTAAAAAAGTTCAATAATAATAATAATAATAATAATAATACATTATTAAAATGCTTTAAAATGTGACAGAACAAGCATTTGAATAATCTAAAACCACAAAAACACATACAGTTGAGATCAAAAGTTTACATACACCTTGCAGAATCTGCAAAATGTTATTTATTTTACCAAAATAAGAGGGATCATACAAAATGCATGTTATTTTTATTTAGTACTGACCTGAATACAATATTTCACATAAAAGATGTTTACATATACTTCAAAAATCCTTTAAAGTCCCACAAATTGTTTTTTTTTTTCATTATTTTTGTGTATTTGAACCCTTTCCAACAATGACTGTGTGATTTTGAGATCCATCTTTTCACACTGAGGACAACTGAGGGACTCATAACTATTACAGAAGGTTCAAACACTCACTGATGCTCCAGAAGGAAAAACGAAAACTTTTGGAATTTGAAGATCAGGTTAAATTTAAGTTATTTTATCTTCTGGGAAACATGTAAGTATCTTCTGTAGCTTCTGACGGGCAGGAATAAATGAAATAAAACAATAATTTAGGCAAAATAAGAAAAATATACACATCTTCATTCTGTTCAAAAGTTTTCACCCCCTGGCTCTTAATGCATCGTTTTTCCTTCTGGAGCATCAGTGAGTGTTTGAACCTTCTGTAATAGTTGCATATGAGTCCCTCAGTTGTCCTCAGTGTGAAAAGATGGATCTCAAGATCATACAGTCAGTCAGTCAAAAAAACACAGCTGTGGATCATTCAGGTAACAACACAGTAAATTAAACACTTTTTACACTATTATTTTCTCTTGTGAACTATATGTAAACGTCTTTCATGTGAAATATCTTACTCAGGTCAATACTACATAAAAAAATAACATGCATTTTGTATGATACTTCTTATTTTGGTAAAATAATTAACATTTTGCAGATTCTGCAAGGTGTATGTCAACTTCTGACTTCAACTGTCTTTAAATGTACTTGTTCTTTTAAGTAGTTTCCTCATTATTTTAGCAGTAAAAACATGTTAATTGGATAACAGTAAGTTTCCATACTATAAACAGTGAATAAATGAATGTTTACTGTATTTTTTTTCCAGTACCACGTTGCACCATGATGGTGTTTTAGTATCTTTGTCCACCTTCTATTTATTACTTTATCATCACCACCTGTTTTTGGTGGTTATCAGTGTATTACAATGGTATAAAACAGATATTTGTACTTAAATAGATTAGTATAAATCATATCAATAGTAATAAATCATGAACTGGAGAAGTTGGAAAATGTTGGGCTTTGCAGTTAAAAGTCAAACAAAGCAGCTTTACAGTGGATAATAGTTTATAGGAAAATAGTGTGTCAACAACACAAAAGGACAACAGTAAACACTCAATTTTCAGTTAAAGGCAGTTCATCATTGAATTCAGAGACGTCATCATTCAGCTCAGTTCAGTTCAAACAGTATCTGTGCAATCAAAAAGGTAGATAAGCAGGGTCCGGTGGCAGGATGAACTTGAACTAGTGATGTAAATGAGTGTTCAGCTCTGATGAAGAGTGAACCGAGCCGTACACCGAGAGGAAACAGTTGCAATAACAGCCTGTTTAATTGTGAGGGTCAGAGAGAGGACAGAAAACGGTTGTGAAAAAACTCAATTAAGACACTTTTGGGGCAAGAAACCTTGAATAACTTTATAAGTGGACTTTAGGGAAATAATAAAACACTATAAAAGCGTAGAACATGACCTCTTTAAATTGCCAGTGGAAATGGCGTGTTTGTTTATTTTTTTGAGGCTTTCTCTCCGTTTCTGTCACCGTCCCCCTCATTAGATCTTGTGTTCGGAGCCACTGTGGCTGCCATGTTCGGTCTTCAAGCTCATTTTTCTCTCTTTATAGGTTTGTGCAGTCTTGCAATCAATATCTATCAAAAGTATTACATAAATAGATTTGTCACCAGCGCATGGAGACGCAGCCATTTAAAGGAATAGTTCACATGCAGGTGAGCAAACAGAGAGAATTTTTATTTTTAGGTGAATTAATCCTTTATTATTTTATTTTATTTTTATTGTATTAATTTTTTTTAAATATTTAAAATTATTATTATGAATATAAATATAGTAAATACATATTATTATTATGATTATGATTATTATGATTATTATTATTATTATTATTAAATTATATTTAAAATGTACTTATCATACAAAGATTTATTGCTTTGAAATAATGCTTTATTAATTTGTTTATTTCATCTAATTTTTTATGTTTTATACTCACAGAGTAGCATTTTATGTTGGAATCAAATTGCAGATATTTATATTGAAAGTCAGTTGTTAAAGAACTGTTTGTAGTCATAAGCTAGTAAGTAATTAAGTAAATAAATAAATAAATAAATAAATTTCTAAGCTATTCTTTTCCATACATTGAAAGTGAATGGGGACTGTAAATAAAATAAAATAAAATAAAATAAAATAAAATAAAATAAAATAAAATAAAATGAAGCATTATATTTCAATGCCATACAACATCTTTGCATGATAAATAAAATAAAACAAAATAAAAAAATAGTAAAAAAAAAAAAAATATCCAACATCTTTTGTGAGCAATGACTTAAATTTCCTCACATAAAGCTAACAAATTACATTACATGACTTTAAAGCTTGCTCACATGTTATATAAACCACTTTTATCATATTTTTATGCATTTTGTTGTCATTTGCACCTTGGCGGTCCGAGACCCCACTTTTATTGTGTGGAAAAGAGCAGCGTGAACATTCTGCTAAACATCTCCTTTTGTGATCCACAGTAGAAAAGGTTTGAAACAACACAAGGGTGAAAAATAATGATAATATTTACATATTTAGATGAACCAACCCTTTGTTAGCTTGTTAAAACTAGATGAACGCAGCGCGTCAGACGATGCAGTTTAACGCAGGATAATTACCCATTCTCTCACCCGCACCAGTCTCTGCTCACCGCATCTTAATCTGTTATTAAACCGCAGTGTTAGTCCATCTCAGTGTTATTTAATGATGTCTGCGAATAAGTTTGAGCCGTTAAACACTCGGCGTGTTTGCGTTCGGTCCTGAGGCGAACGCCACGCTCAGCAAACTCGCCTTTGAAGTGCTAAAGCCCCTCAGCGGGAGCCCTTAACTAAAGAAAACAACCCAAACAAGACTTAACAAGAAGCAAAGTAAAGAATTAGCTTTAGCGACAACAGCGGTTTACGGTGTCTAATAGAAAACAAAAGCAGCTGCGACAGGACACGTTTCTGCGATCACTCCCTGCTGTAGATTAGCACCTGAAACTCAAATCATCTGTGACTATGAATCATTTATCCTCGTTTCTATAAGAACTACATCTCCTGGATATGTATATGAGAAACAAATCATCAGAAATCATATATTGTGACTGTCTGCGATATATGTTAAAGCTAAAATCCACAAGAGGCTGTGCGCTACAGTGATAAAAGCTGCTATTAGGCACAAAGTTGTATTATATATTAATAACAATATTATTATTATTACATTTTATTTATTTAGTCTTTAAACAGTGACTTATCCAATCTGACTTTACAGTGTATTGTATAAACTGAAGAGTTTAACAGGATGGAGAATGTAAAATTAATATTGTGTATTTTCTTTGGACTTCTTTACTTGCTCTATGAAGTTAACCTGAAATGTCACACAATACCCATTTTACTCAATGTAATTGCTGAATATAGCAATTTGATTTGATATATTAATTAATAATTCATATTAACATCTAACATATATTGTAACTATAACTTCATATCTGCATAATAAATGTTAGAATAATGTTATAATATAAAATAACAGTATTATATTATAAAAATACATAGCATATTATAATATTTATCATATTATTTATTATTATTTATAAAATGTATTTGCTTGCTGTTGAAATTAACCTGAAATGTCACTCAAAAGCCATTTGAGTGATATAAACTTGACTTGATATATTAATTAACGTGTAATATTAATATCCAACTTAATTACTAAATAACTACTAATTTTATTATACATTATATTGTAATTATAATTTTATATATGTATAATAAACCGTGGCTCAATAAAAGTTATAAAGCCAACCTGAAATATCGCCCGCGACCCATTTTACTTCCTTAAACTGATGTAAACACTATACAAATAAATTTGAATACATTCATTGATATTTCTTAATATTAATATATTAATGTATTCATATTTATACAAATTAAGTCGTTGTATATTAGTTTAATTAGCTTAAAATCGAAATATATTGTAATACATTATATACTCCAATAGTTTAAAATATCACCCTATCTATGAACTAGTATACTGTCATTTGTTATACTGTCACAAAACAGCAATAAATTTGACAATCAATAAACAAACAAATTATGTGCATTTTGTTTAGTTTTGTTTGTTTGCGCTTGAAATCAACCTGAAATGTCGTTCAAAACCCATTTGACTTTGTTATTGCTAAATAAACGTGACTTGATATATTAAGTAATATTAACATCATATTAATGTTAAGTAATATTAACATCTAACTTAATTACAAAATAATTACTTATTATATTATAAATTAAACTAATTATAATTTTATATGTGTATAATAAAACGAGGCTCAATTACAAATTTTATTTTTGCAATATTTTTGCTGTTAAAGTCAACATGAAATGTTGCTCGCAAACCCATTGTACTTGATGCAATTGCTATATAAACCTGACTTGATATATTAATAAGTAATATTAACATCTAAATTAATAAGAAAGTACTAAAAATACTATAAATTAAATTGCAACTATAATTTTATATATGTATAATAAACTGTGGCACAATCAAACATTCAATTTTTGCAATAATTTTGCTGTTAAAGTCAATCTGAAATGTCACCCACAACCCACATTACTTCCTTAACCTGATGTAAACACTATACCTGATTTGATATATTAATCAATATTCATTATTTTTTTTATATTTAACTTAATAAAAATTATTTAAAAAAAATACTAAATAGAGAACATGGCTATGTTTGGAATGAAATACAACCATACTACATACTAAATACTAGTATATTATATAACAAATAATATAATAAATTATATTATTTTGTAATATTTACAAAATTAGTTATTTATTGCATTTAAATTGTTTAATTATTATAAATGTTTTAATTATTAACTAAAAATCTAAATATAATATATACTCCAATATTTTTTGGTTTTGGTTTTGTTTGCATGCTCTTGAAGTCAACCTGAAATGTCGCTCAAAACTCATTTTACTTGACGTAATTGCTATATAAACTTGAATGACTTGACTTGATTAATAATTATATTATACATTTTATTGTAATTACAATTTTATATATGTATAATAAACTGTGGCTCAATCAAAAATTTAATTTTTGCAATAATTTTGCTGTTAAAGTCAACCTGAAATATCGCCCACAACCTATTTTACTTCCTTAATCTGGTGTAATCACTATACAAATAAACTTGACTTGATATATTAATATTCATTAATATTAATATTTGACATAATACTAATAATTAGTTAAAAAATAAATAAAATAAATAAATAAATAAAAATAATAATAGGCAACATAGCTGTGTTTGGAATGAAATAAAACTATACTACATACTAAATACTAGTATATAATATAACAAATAATATAATACCTTCAATTACAATATAAAATGCTGGAAAATATAAGACTATTTATTTATTAATATTTATCAAATTTAAATTGCTTTTATTATTTTATTTTAATTTTAATAATTACCTTAAAAGTTAAATATATTGTAAAACTGTACACTCCAAAAGTTTAAAATATCATCCAATCTATACACTACAGTTGTACTGTAAATTTGTACTGAACAAAACAGCAATACATTTGATAATCAATCGATCGTGCATTGGATTCATTTGCTTGCTGTTGAAGTCACCCTGAAATGCAACTCAAAGCCCATTTTACTTGATGTAATTGCTATTTAAACTTGACTTAATAAATTAATTAGTAACATTGCTATCTAACTTGATTACTAAATAATTACTAATTATATTATTATTATTATTATTACTATTATTATTATTATTATTTTATATACGAATAATAAACCTGATCTAAAATTAGATGTTTCCAATAATTTTGCTGTTAAAGTCAACCTGAAACGTCACCCACAACCCATTTTACTTCCTTAACCTAATGTAAACGCTATACAAATAAACCTGACTTGATATATTAATTAATATTTATTCATTTTAATATGTAACTTAATAATAAATATTAAAAAATACTAAACATGGCTATGTTTGGAATAAAACACAACCATACTACATACTCTACTAAATACTAATATATTATATAACATAATATAATTCACTCTTATATTATATAACAAATATTGTCATATTTCTAAACTTATTATTTAAATTTAAATGGTTTTATATTGATTTAATTATAATAATTAAAGCATAAGTATTGTACTTTGTACACTGTAATGTATTATATGCTGTATACTCCAATAGTTAAAAAAATATATATATTATCCAGTCTAACTTTGAGTATACTGTAATTTGTATGGAACAAAAACAGCATTAAATTCTCAAATCAATCAATCAATCAAATGTGTATTTTGATTGATTTGATCGCTTGCTGTTGAAGTCAACTTGAAATGCTGCTGAAAAACCCATTTTACTTGATTTAATTGCTATATAATAATTGCTAATAAGTAATATTAATATCTAACTTAATTTCTAATTATATTATAAATTATATATGTATAGAAAAACCGTAGCTCAATCAAAAATGTCATTTTTGCTGTTAAAGTCAACCTGAAACGTCACCCACAACCCATTTTACTTCCCTAACCTGATGTGATCGCTACACAAATTTGACATGATATATGAATTAATAATCATTAATATTAATATTTAACAATGATACTAAATAGTAATGACTAAATTAGAGACCATGGCTGTTTGGAATGGAACGCTACCATGCTGCATACTAAATACTAGTATATTATATAACATAAATAATATAATACATATATTATAATAGTTACACAATTAATACTTATAAAATTTGAATTGTTTTATATTAATTTAATTATAATAATTAACTATAAATCTAAGTATACTGTAAACTGTATACTAATAAATCAGTCAATAAGTAAATAAATAAATTCAGTGCATTTTGTTCGGATTTGTCAACCTGAAAACTCAACCTGAGAAATGTCGCACACAGCAGGAGTCATGGGACCTGATTGAATCCATTGGGATGTGATTGGACGTGTCTATATGACAGGTGGTTGAAGGGAGGAGGGTGACATCAGCCAATAAGAAAAGTTTGACTTTGACATCCCGAATTATGTAACGAAAACAAACTTCCGCATTAAGAGCGGGAACGTAAACAGGGTCGATTCTGATTCATGTACGCTTCGTTAAGAATTCACTACATACTTAACGAAGTCCATGAATGATGCATCCACCTATACCACACATCCGGACTCTCCGTCCTCAGCCTCGTGCCGGTCATCTCCGACTCCCCCCTCCAAATCGCCGCCTTCCTCCTGCTTTTGATATATAATTCATCCAAAGCACATTGCATTAATAAGCCGTATGATCATTTTGTTGACGGCGCGCTACAGTAAGTGTATTAATGTAGATGCAAACAGTGGACATCAGCGTTTTTGCGAGTTGCGCTCCAAACACGCGGCGCGAAACGCCGGTTCTTCGCGAAAGCCGATACTCTCGGCAAACCGAGCGTAACAGCCGTGACGGATCTCGCAAGGTTCAAACAAACTCATCAGCTATTGTCTATAACAGTAGAGCCGCCTGGGAAACAAACAATAGGATCCATATGTTGATGAATTTCTGAGCCATATGTGATAAATAAAAAATGAAAAATGAAAGACGGAGGAACAGGCAGGCGTGGCGAGATGAATCTGTCTCTCCAGAAGGCGAGTGCGGAGGGAAACAGGTTTGCGAGGCGCTGCCGAGCCGCGGGAGGGACGGACGGAGAGGAGGCGGGGGTCTCTCCGAGCGTCTGCTACGCCGGCGAATGCAAACGAGCCAATCTGCTCCGCTTCGTACGGGAGACGAGTGAAGAAACGCGAGCGAGCGCGCGGCGGGATTGTCAGGTGGTGACGGCACTCACACAAACGGCTACCTAATGACTCGATTTATTCAAATGCCGCCCAGTTCCTCCTAATGGTGTCTTCCAGCTGCATTTCCACTCACGGCTCTCTCTCTCTCTCCCAGGCTGAGCGAACGTGCCGTTTAAGGGCCCTAATCCCTCGGAGGGACCTTCGCATCTCGACACCGCTACCCGCGGGAGCCCGCGTGTTGCTCAAGCATCTGATCAGTCTCTGAAACAGCTGCCAGATCCGTCGAGATCCCGCTAACAAACGTCCCGATCGCGCTTCGACGACAGCGGCTGAGAGCTGCGGGAAAGAGCTAAGTGACTGTGTTCAGAGTGAGACACAAGCACATTAACATTAATGATCACATATTCACTGATAATAACGGATATTATTTATTAAATAAATAATAATACTTACTAAATACATGGAGAACAGAGCTGTATAACACAATCTTTGTAATACAAGTTTATATTTACAAAGTAATACTAATTATATGTTATATGTTGTGTAAAAGAATCTGTAAAACAAGCTTATAATTATATTGTTTTTATTTCTTATATAATTATTATTTTTGTATTTTTTCTGTTTAATATTTTGTATATAATAATTTTGTTTTGAAGTGATATGTATTTTAAAAATAACTACATAAACTTGAAAAATGAATGAATAATATAAATTAAAAACTAAATAATAATAATAATAATAATAATAATAATAATAACAACAATAATAAATCAAAATTAAGAACATGGCTGTGTTTGAATGAAATACAACCATACTACTTACTAAATAACAGTTTATATTACATGTAATATTATTATTAATATTACATATAATAATAAAATAAATAAATTATAAATAAGTTTTATTGTAAATGTATATAGTTCAAAATAAAACTATTAATTCATAATATATATTTAGTGTTTTTAATATTGACAGTATTATATTGTTACATAAATATCTATAATAATAATAATAATTATTATTATTATTAATTTAATAATTTATTACATTTTATTTTAAAAAAT
>JAHKKF010495728.1:0-16658 GCA_019740295.1 Labeo calbasu | reverse complement strand
TCCTGTCGTCTCTCACATCAAAATCCAGCCACATATGTGTTTAGAGCTGTTTTGGCTTGTAAACGGTGCTTGATCTGTGCGAATTTCTCTCCTGATCTCCTGACCACTTTTTCACTGGTGGAAGCGTTGTGAGGATGAGCACATTTTCAGTTTCGGCTGAACTGTTAGTTTCAGGTCTGGTCTGATCTGTATGGTTTTACTATGTAAGTGTGGTCTGCTGGGTTTCTCTCAGGACATGTTAGGAGATCCCAGCTTCGCTCTGCCGTACTGGAACTTCGCCATCGGCGGCAGCGAGTGCGACATCTGCACGGACGATCTGATGGGCGCGCGCAGCACCTTCGACACGAGCTCCCTCAGCTCCAACTCCATCTTCTCGCGCTGGAGGGTCGTCTGTGAGAGCGTGGAGGAGTACGACACACTGGGAACCATCTGCAACAGTAATCGCTCCTCTCCTGCCGAAACAGCAGACTTGCATTAGAGATGTTACTGTAGGATCCTCGTTTTCCAGCAACATATCTAAACATCTTTTTTATGCACTTCTTTGAGGTCTTTTTTGCTTCCACGTCTACTTTCAGACTAGTAGAAAGAAAACATCCAAAATACGCATTTAAGTGTTTATTTTATTGCACTTTCTCTGTCTGGCTGATAATAGATGGGGCAACTTTTTTGAGCAATTGAGAATGGGTAACCAATTCTGTTCCAATCCGTATCTCTAAAGAGTGTTTAGTGAATGTCGTGTCAGTATTTGTCAGCGCGCGGACTGTACAGTGACCAGTCTTGTGTGTGTTTGAGGTTCGGAGAGCGGTCCCATCCGCAGAAACCCGGCCGGAAACGTGGCCCGTCCGATGGTGCGGCGGCTGCCCGAACCGCAGGACGTGGCGGCGTGTTTGGAGCTGAACGCGTTCGACACGCCACCCTTCTACTCCACGTCCTCCGAAAGCTTCAGGAACTCCATCGAGGGTGAGACGCGCTTTCAGCTGCAGCCGCGGCGTGATTTCTGTCGTCTGAATGCTGTGCTGTTGTTTTGTCAGGTTACAGCGCTCCTCAGGGGAACTACGACCCCGCGGTCCGCAGCCTGCATAACCTGGCACACCTGTTCCTGAACGGGACGGGCGGACAGACGCATTTATCGCCCAACGACCCCATATTCGTGCTGCTGCACACCTTCACCGACGCCATCTTTGACGAGTGGCTGCACAGACACGCTCCCGGTAAACTCGCCTCCGCTCACCGCCGCTCACGTGGACTCTGGCGGGATTGTAACGTGTTTGTGTTTCTCCAGATGCTGCCGTCTATCCGCTGGAGAACACGCCCATCGGACACAACCGAGAGTTCAACATGGTGCCCTTTTGGCCGCCGGTGACCAATGCGGAGATGTTCGTCGCAGCACCCGAAAACCTGGGATACTCCTACGAGGCAGAGTGGCCAGGTCAGATTTTTATTATTATTATTATTATTGATGTTAGAGTTGTTGCTGTTGTCGTTAATACTATTAGAACTATTAGTAGAAGTAGTAAAATAATAATAGTTTATTAAATTATTTTATCGATCATAATTATTATTGTTAAAGTTATATTTATTATTAGTACTGTTATTAATAGTCATTCATGTTGTTTTTTTTAAAAGAGTAGTGTTACATTATTATAAAATTAATAACTGTTATTATTATATTATATTCTTTGTTAGTATGAGAACCTGAACTGTATAAATAGGATTTTGTTAGCTTTGTCAACCCTAACAACCACCCAAAAGCAGCCAGAAAAACAATACTAGTTAACACTAGTTGTCAGTGGTTAACACTAGTTATCGCTGGTTGTGTTCTGCAGTTTGAGCTCATGTAGAACATGTTTATTTCTGTCATTCTCAGCTCGTCCGCTCACACTGACTCAGATCATCACCGTCGCCGTGGTTGCCGCACTCATCGTCGTGGCGATTATTTTTGCCGCCACCACGTGTGCCGTTCGTTCCCGCGCATACAGAATGGAGGGACGGCAGCCGTTGCTCAGAGACCAGTATCAGCGCTACGACGACCACGACAAAACACAGTCTGTCGTATAAACACGTAAAAATACTTAAACAGTAGAACAATTTGTAATATTATCATAAGCCATTCAGACCAACATAATCTGAATGTGCCATTAAAGGTGCTTTTTTTTTAAAATACTACGCATAATATGTCTCATGCTTTTTGACATTACTATACTACATTCATAACAGTTACAGAGATAAATCAGTCTGACCATTCAGTATATCAGACAACACTAGCTGAAACATCTTTGTTTAATGGTTTAATTGTGAATGATTTAAAGTCTAATCCTGAAAAGTTCGAAATAAACCAGTAACAAACTGTTTCCCGTGTCTTTCCTCCTTTCACCGCCAGATGGCGCTGCTGCTTCACTGCTGTTCATCACTTCTCCACAGCAAATACATGCATTTATTTAACCGAGCGACTGTTGTAAATCATAACTGGTCTGTATTTGAGGGTTTTATCTGACAATATTTCAGACTGATTTTCATAAGACAAAGCAGCAATAAGCCGTTTAAGCAATGCTAACCCTCATTTCACCACTAGATGGCGCTGGTGCTTCACTGATGCTCACCAGGTGATTCTATTCCTCTTTACTGGGAAGATTTCCTGAAAATGCAATGACATTAACACACATTGCAGAATGACAGCACTGAACTCACATTACAGTATTAGAGAAAGCGGCTCGGATCCATTTCACACTGCTGCTGTATATTGAGGAACGTGTCTACATAATACGCGGAGAGTGTGTTGCGCATGCGTCCCTTGACGACGAGCACGAGGGCGGGTTTCACCTGTGTGTGCGCGCGCAACGCCCGTCAGTCCGACACCCGATTCACATCAGACCAGACGAACATCCGCGCACGGTGAAACTCCCGCAGCCAAGCGCGTCACCGCAGTAATCCCGTCCGCGAGCCCGTGTTTCAGCCCTCCAGAAGGTCCGGATCGGCTTCTCCGTGTGTTTGACGTCATGCCCCGGTAGGATCGATTACCTGCTGCTCTGAATTATTGATGATGATGATGGAGGATCTGCCGGACTTCAGAGACGTGGAGAACAAACTGGGCCGTAAAGTTCCGGAGAGTTTGATTCGTTCATTCACGGGCGAACCGCTCAGATGTTCGGAAACCCACGAGAGCACCGATGATCTTCAGAAACTCCACAGCAAGATCAGCTTCCTGCGACAGCAGATGGTGAGTGGCGCGATCAAAAGAGTCGTTTGGACCGATGCAAAAGAGTCGTTTAGACCGATGCAAAGACTCGTTGCGTCTGTTTCGCCCGATTTGTAGCCTTTTTAACTTCATACGCGCGTTCAGCATTATCACCATCAGACACTTGAAATGTATTTTAATCTGCACCGTAAGTACATCTGTATAATAATGAATTGAGATGTGCAACTTCGACTAAATGATTCACTTTACGAACAAACGTATTAACAAATGCAAACATGTAATTCTAGAATGTCTAGTCTCCAGAACGCGACAGTCTGTCTGTTTGGGTTGTGCTTATTTGTTTGAATGGTTTGTTTAATCTGTGCTCATTGTAGTGCGTGTCGTGGAGTTCAATGAGAGTCTGTGGTGTTCTTGGTCGCACCGAAGCTCCGATCGCGTGTTCTGTCGTGTTTCTCAGGTTTAGTTCTGCTCGATTCTCTTAGCGACACAACCGTTTCGGGTTCTGAGGATCTGAGGACTGGTTTACGGCGGGTTAACGGGTCAGTTTAGTGTGATTAACGGCGCAAACAGATGGTCTGATCCGCCGCCTGCTGCTCGCATGTGTTTCGCTTCTGCACACAAACACTGACTCCAGATCAGCCCTTCAGCAGCAAACACATTCAGCTGGGTTTGATTTACATGTTCTGAAGGGTTTCCACCTGTTTTCTGGTCCAGTAGGTGAAAATGGTGCGTCTGATCAACACACGTGACCTGAGGAATCATTCATTCATGTCTGACACACACACACACACACACACACACACACACACAGACAGAGCTGCAGGTTTCAGCACATCACTAGCAGCACTAGCACTAGTTAAAGACTTGATAAACTGGTGTTATTTGATTAAGGCCTTTTAAATGTCCACACATCACATAATCTAGAGTTCGCCATGCGCTGATGTGATTGGTCACAGTGTTAGTTTTGTATTATTTATAAACCATTATGGTATTTGTTCTTATTTTAAATTAGCATTTATTTTTATGTTTTCAGTTGTATTTTTGTTTCAAAAACAAAATTGTGCTTGTCATTTTTAATATACTTTTGTTTAATTGTATTATTGTCCAATTATTCTGAATATTTCTATGTAGCTGTTATTCTCAGTTTTAATGTATTTTTTATTTAGTTTGTTTTTCATCTAATATTTATGTTTTATTTCAAATAATGAAAACATTTTTTTTAAATAGTTTTAGCGATTCAACTTATTGTTTTTCTTATAGTTGTCTACATTTCTAATCTTCGTTGAAGTTTAACTTTTTCACTGATGTTTTATTTCTGTTTGATTTCAGTTACCAGAAGCTGTTTTCAGTAGTTTTTGTGTGTGTTGGTGATTTAGGGTGGAGGTCGTTGACCTCTGCAGGCCTGAACGCACATTTAAAGAGACGGACGCCGTTTCTCTGACCGCCATGAAAGACTGGAGGGGCATTTTCAGGTCAAACCAAACCCAGGAGCACATAAACACACACACACACACACACACACACACATTCACAGGCCATAAATGGACACACATTCTCAGATCTGCAGTTGCCTTTCAAGGCTGTAAACCTTTGAACCATTACATCTTAAACTCCCAGAGTTCATCAGATACTGAAAGTGTGTCAGTGTTGATCAGATCACCCATATAATCATCCCGTCATCATTTACTCTCGTTCATGCCGATCAAATCCATACGGACTACATTTATGACACTGTTTGTTTTGTTCCATTCATTTGCCGTCATTATGTGGAACGGAGCGTCGTTTGGGTCTGAAATGAGAGTTAATGAATCACTGGACTGTTCCTGTAACACACAGCGGACCTTTATTTGGATAATGATGCGTGTGCGGATCCAGACAGCTGTTGCCGTGGGGAACAGTAGCAGTATTATGGTCTGTCTGCCTCGAGCAGCAGCTGATTCATGATTGAGCTCAGGGTTCGTGTTTCAGTCGCTCGTGTTCGTGTCTGACGCGAATCTCATGTATTCACGTTATTTGCCTTGCTGAAATGTTGTGCCTGTGTTGTGTCGCTGCTGCAAACGAAACAAAGCCGGTTCATATGAGAAGATCTTGAGTTGAAACGCCTTAAATGATTCAGTGAGTCATATCAGTTTGACTCGTTAGTTCCTTTCATTATTTTTGTCATTGTTAATTCCACGTTTATCGTGTTTATCTGTTCAGCTGTTGTCTCGAGCAGACGAGACGTCTCAGATAATGAGATTATTACTGAGGAATGAGTCTGGGTGGGGCGTTTGGGTTAATTAGACTGACGAGGGATTGCGTTTCCATTAATGTGTGTGTGTTTACTAGTACCTTACCGGCTGTAGAATTACACGATTGACTTTAATGCTTTTAATGTTACAGGAACATTTAGCTAAATCAACAGCGCTTGTGGTGATAAACCACAGAAATTTCCTCCGTTTAAACCAAAAAGAACAAGCTTGTGGTTGCATTAATAACCTTGAATTAGAAGTGAATGAGAATGTTGAAGGTTTACAAGCGGACATGTAACATTTGTTCCTGTTAAAGCATTTCTTCAAAAGTATGCACTGTTTGTGCTGAAAAGTTAAACAGACCCTATACAGCAGGATTGAAACTTATATATAAGATATATTTACTTTTATTACTCAAGGATTCGTTAAACTAATCAAAAGTAACATTAAAGGGATCTATAATGTTAGAAAAGATTTCTGTTTCAAATAAATGCTGTTCTTTTGAACTTTCTGTTCATCTGTGAATCGTGAAAAATAAAATGTATGATGGTTTCCACAAAAATATTGGTCCACACAAATGTTTTCAACATTGCTAATAATCAGAAATGTTTGTTTAGCAGCAAATCGGCATATCAGAATGATTTCTGAAGGATCATGTGACACCGAAGACTGGAGTAACGATGCTGAAAATTCCGCTGCGCATTTAAACTTTTGTTCACAGTCATTTAAATTGAAATCAAAATTTGTACACGATTTTCCCAAATGTTCAGTCGTAAGTTTTGCGGACGGAGTTGTTGTAGCGTTCCTTTGAGACGCTGACGTGCCGTGTTTCTCGTTCGCAGGCTCATCTGCGCGCGATCGACGTCAAACTGATGCATCAGCTGCTGTCCATCAACGAGGGCATCGAGTCCATTCGCTGGGTGATGGAGGAGCGAGGGGGCGTGGCCAGCCGCGAGGGCAGCTTGACGGGCAGCTTGTGCAGCCTATCGGACAGTCCGGACGCGTCTCGGCGCGGCTCCTGCAGCGACGGTCTGGACGGGATCTCGCTGGGCAGTTATCTGGACACGCTCGGGGAAGACGAACCCGACCGCTGCTCGCCCGCAAACCTCTCGGACGGGTTCGGCTCCAGAACCGCCTCGGACGAGGAGCCGTTCACGAAATCTCCCGCTCGGCCTCGAGTGGAAACCGACGAGTACTACTGCTTCGGATAACCCTAACATGAGCTTGAATAAAGACATCTGACCGGTCTCCAAGGGGTAAGCGTACAGTCTGACAAGGAAATCCTTGCTGTAAATCAGCTGCGACTGATTCAGCTCACGCTTCTCGTTCTAAAGGGAACAGTGATGTTTTTTTTGCAAGTCGTCGATGGGTTTGACTTGAAGTCGATGTGCAGTAAGAAACTTTCAGATCATTTCTTAAGAGAAACCGTTTCAAAAACCAGCTCGGATCCTTGAACCTGATCGTAAACCAAGAGAATCTGTTCAGCTCTTTGTCTTAAATGTTTGTTTCAGGAGTGAGAATCCGGCTCCAGTCGATTGGTTTGTCTGCGTTCACACTCGTTCAGTCCGGTTTGAAAGATGAATTCGGTTCAGTTTAGTCCGGTAGAACGCCACGACCGCATTCTGAAGATGAAGTGACTGTCCGCGTCGTCTCCACAAGCAGTTTCAAATTAAATGGCTTAAACTTTTAAAAAGTCTTAATTCGTGTTTTCAGCCTTAAAAGCTCCAAAATCAGAGCAAAAATTCATACAGTAGTGACATTAAATGTTATGTGCACAGCAAATGTCTATAACGCACATCTAAACATCCTTACATCAAGATACATTCACCTGCAAATGAAGACAAGAAGTCTTGCTTTCTGAGAAACAGAACAAAATTAAGTGTTTGATTTATAAAAAACAAATATATGTTAATAGGAAATTAAAGGGAAAAGAATAGTTTTCACTTTGAATTAAGTTTTCTGAGCCCATTGACAGATATTTGTGATCCTGAACCACAAAACCAGCCATAAGGGTCAGTTTTGTTTTGTTTTTTTTAATTGAGATTTATACATCATCTGAATAAATAAGCTTCCCATTGATGTGTGGTTTGTTAGGATAAGACCGAGATGCAACTATTTGAAAATCTGAGGGTGGAAAAAAAAAACAAAAAACTTTCGTCTTTAAAGTTGTCCAAATGAAATTCTTAGCAATGCATGTTACTAATCAAAAATTAAGTTTTGATATATTTAGAAATATATATGTAGAAAATCATGGTCTTTACCTAATATCCTAATGATTTTTGGCATAAAAGAAAAATCTGTCAATGTATTGTTGACTATTGCTGCAAATATACCCGTGATGCTTATGACTGGTTTTGTGCTCCAGGGTCACATTTGTTCTTGATGAACTCGCAGTTTGATCAGTTTCTCATAAAAAAAAATTGCAACTCAAGTAAATGTATCTCGATTTAAGAACCTTTGGACATTTGCATAGGAAAACAACAAAAATACTCAGGATGAGCCGCCGTTTTTTTGGTTTGGAGCAGAGCTATTCACGTCTTAAACTTTTGTTTGTTTGTTTTTGTAAAGCGACTTAAAAATAATCTAATGGAAGTTGTATTTTCAAACACTGAAGCATTTCAAAAGACTTAATTATTGAAGTCTTTTTAAAAAAAAACACCTTTAAATGTATCTTCATCAAACCTGCAGTTTTGTCATCTGTCGCTTTAAATGCGCCCTATAAAGCAGGATGGATTCTGATTGGCTGTCAATGTTTCGTTCATCCACTGTAAAATAATTTTGTTTTTTTTTGTTCTTTTATAATATTACTGCAATGTTCTGACAGATTGAAACGTTTTGCTTCTTTAAGACGGTTTAATGTTATTACATCCTTCAGTCTTGAATATTGAGTGTGAACGCAGCCGCTCAGATTGGCCACTTCTAGCGCACATGCTAATGCTAACAGTAAGCTCCTCACACGTGCCCGTTTACAGCTGTCGGTGCTCCGCTAACGTGTGAACTGACGGGATTTACAGTTGTTTTTGATGTTTCCGGCACTTTTGCGTTGAAGTGCAATTCCTGCTCATGCCAAAGCTTGTTGACGACTCTTTAACGCGTTTACCGTCATTCAGGTCTGACTCTTCACTGCAATAATGAGATTGTTCTTACTTGAATCTTTGACATTTTCAAGTGTATTTAGTAACTTTATTATAACACTGTGATATTTTCAGAACTGTAATCTCACAGCAGGTTTTTTTGTTTTTTGATGTTGAAATCATGTTTGTGACTGTAGTTGTTTGTGCTGCTATTCCATTTGTTTCTCTTTTTTTTTTTTTCTTTTTTTGTGATTGATTGATTGTTCCTAATTTATGATGTTTATTTTCAACTTTATTTTTGGGAAATGTCATAAAACTTGTGACATTTCCTTTGACTGTCTTTTTTTTGAAGCACAAAGTCTATTAACGAAATGGTTTAATGTAAAATAAAACTGCATCATTACAAATGGCTGAGAGATGAATTGGTAATAAGCAGCACCTTACCCATCATGCACCTCTGCATCAGATTCACTCACAACCGCAGTTAAATAGGAAAGATTCGTTCACCCAGAAATAAACATTCTTTCAACAGAGTCTCGACAGTTTCAAGCCCCAACGAAGCGTAACGCCACAACACGACAGTTAAAGTCTGTTTACACGGGACGCGACAAAGCGGCCGTTGAAAATCATTTGACCTTTGTGTCAAACTGACTGGTTCTCGCAAACCCAGTGATATTTTAATGCTATTGCACTTACTGCACGTTAAAACAAAAATGACACGGCACTGAAAAGTGATTAAAAAAATGTGCTGAATGCAAGAGTCTGAAGATTGACCTTTAACAATAAAAACATGAAACGAGCCAATAAATCCTAGTTTTGCTGCGTCCGTGCCATACGATTCCTCTACACCCGAAATGTCGGCGCAAGGTGCTGAAAAAGGATCAAGGTGAATCGCAAAGGTCAAAGATGTCCAAAAAAAAATTTCAAAGTGCAATGATTGCCAGTTGTCTCACGTAATCTTGATTAGATAAACACAGAGAAACTGGCGTTTACACATGCGGTGATGTTCAGTTCAGCGTCACAGACTCTCATTGATTCACTGCACAAAGAGTCGAGTTCAGTCATTGTGTTTGATTCACAGTCTGCGTGGCTCCATCTATTCATGAGCGCTTACCCACGCTAATAGAGATAAAGACGCGTTTGATGCTGTTTGCGTGTGTTTAGCAGACAGATTACACTATGATAATCACTCGTTTATACAATGCAGTCGCACATGTGAAACTCTTTTGAATGATATAATTGTTTCTCCACGAACTGAACCTGATGTTCTTACAACATCCGTTCATGTTGAAACGTGACGATGAACGTCCTGCAGGAAACAAAGCTTTATTGTTTGACTCTGACCATCATAAAGTATCATCATCATCATCATACCACTGCCAATCACATCACTAGCTTCTTTTAACATGTTGCTAGTAGGTTTTCCCTGCTAAAAAAAAAAAAAAAAACAGCTGGTTTTAGAGGGGTTTTGACCACTTCCTTAGGTGGCCAGGCTGGGAGACCAGCTAAAACCAGCTAAGACCTGCCAACCAGCCTTTTTAGAACACTGCTGTCAATGTTTTTCATCGTTTATCGGCTGGAAAAAAAAAATGTTCTGAAAGTGATTCCACCGAACGGTGTGGACTCTGCTATTCTTTAATATTGAGAATGATTTTTAGAACTATATCTTTATCATTATCTTTATAGTTTTCAGCCTTGGTTTGAACAGAACTTTAGAGCTGTAGGATCAGTTAGAAACCTAACTCTCAGGAGAATAATGATTGTAAGTTTAAATGGCATAACCGTATGTTTGCTCTCTCGAGGCAGAATAATACTGTGCTGTGAGGATCTGATCTCTGGGCTGAATCAGTCATTATTCGTGCTGGAAACGGGTTGGTCGAGTTGTTTCATGTGCAGACAGACGCTGCTGCGTGTGCCAGATCCAGTGACGTGCGGACACCGGTGACCGGAGCTGATGTGTTTGTATCAGGAGGTCGAGGCCTGACCGGAGAGCCCGGCTGCTGCCTGATACTGTAGTCTGATGATTATTTTCATGCGGCAGCACATAAAGAGCTGCGTTCACACGGTCTGATTGATCGAACAGATGCAGCGGGCGTCGAGTCTGAGCACGCACAGACACGTTCATCTCGCACGACGCCGTCCGACCGCAGGCCTTCAGCAAAGAACAAACGACAAATCGAGAATATCAGGGGTACGTTCTCTGAACCGCTCGGTCCGGTTTCCCATCATGCCTGAGAAATCCTGATATAATTACAGCACTGATACAATTACACACAAAGCTGAGCCTGACCGAAATCATCATCATGAGGAAAAGTTGCCAAAATCACTTTCTTTTGTTCCGTGTGTCATTACGGACACAGCCTGCAGTTCAGTCGGAGTGTGACGCGGGAAGACAGACTGGATATTTTTACCCAGCAAAATAAACAGCGCGTGAGTGTCCGTCGTCTGTCTGTCTGCGGATACACGTCATTCCGTGCAGCTGTTCAGTTGCTAGTGTTTTACAGGAATAGTTCAGTCAAAGATGAAAATCATCTGAGAATGTGCTCACCCTCAGATCGTCCCAGATGCAGATGAGTTCAGATTTGTAGAAATGTCTCCTTCCGTCACCGTCTCACCAATGGATCCCCTGCAGTGAATGGGTGCCGTCAGAATGAGAGCAGATAAAAACATCACAATAATCCACAAGTAATCCACAGCACTCCAGTCCATCAGTTGTCAGCTCATCCATTGGTGACAGAATAAGACTTTTCTCCAAATCTGATGAAAAACAAGTTCTTCATCTGGGATGATCTCAGGATGAGCACATTTTAATTTCTGGCTGAGCTATTTCTTTACATTTTGGGCATCCCGGTGTTTTTCGGCATCTTACGCCACGAGCACCACATTTTAAGGACTGTTGAGAAACCTACTTTAGCTGTAAACTGTGGATAGATGTAGTTAAACAGAGCAGAATAAGAAACTACTCGTGTCACAGCTCTGATCTCGACGTGTTTATTTTGCAGTTGATTTTTGCAATTTGCAGTTAAACTGCTGCTGTTTTAACCGTTCGCTCAGAATGTCCATGGGAATCAAGAAACTGTAGGAATGTTTTTTTTAAGAAAATGCTTCCGTTCTCTCTCGTTTTGCATATGAAAGCACGTGATTATGGTGATGATGAGAGACTCGTTACACGAGCTGCTTTGCATCACTTTGCTGTTTGTTTCTCTCCTCTCTGTCGCACGAACACGCAAGGAGCTGCTTTGAAAATCAAATGCCTTCAGGTACGAACATGACAGTCTGTTTCGTGAACCGCCTAGCACTTAAACAGCACACATATTATACCTCAAACAAACTTCTTTAACTCTTTAGTTCACTCTGGATAAATCTCTTGTTTCTGATGAAGAATATCTGTGATGTTAATGGTGAAGGTGAACATGTAAAGATCATCTGCAAGTTTCTTCGTTCAAACATGTGGAACTGGATCTCAGTATCTGAGCTCTGAATCACCGACACACACATTATCAGAGATTCACATCAGAGATCTGCTTTGTTTGACACTTCAAACCGGACATCAAACGGCTTTTAAAGCAAATGACGGCAGCCGCCGCTCGACAACAAACACCGGATGAAGAGATTGATTCATCTGTTCAAGAGCTTCCTAAGAAAAAATCAGTTTCTGCTTCATCACACAACCCTAACCCTAAAAAAAAAAAACATTCATTCATATAACTTACTTTATGATGTTATTATCATGACAGTTATACGTTAGCCCAAAACCTGTGTGAGAGAGAGTTTGTGTGTGTGTTTGTGTTTGTGTGTGTGTTTGTGTGTGTGTGTGTGTGTGTGTGTGTGTTTGTGTGTGTGTGTGTTTGTGTGTGTATGTGTGTGTGTACTTGTTCTTGCTACATTGTGTGTACCAAATGTCCCCACAAGGATAGTAAAACCTGAACTTTTCGACATTGTGGGAACTGGCCTGCGGTCCCCACAATGTAAAAAAAATGACTAAAAATAGTATGTTTGTCTGAAAGTGTAACAATGCAAACATGTTTTCTGTACGGGGTAGGGTTAGGGGTAGGTTTAGGGTTAGGGTTGGGTTAGGGGATAGACAATATTGTTTGGTCAGTATAAAAACTATAGAAGTCTATGGAAAGTCGCCACAATTCACAAAAACAAACGCGTGTGTGTTTGTGTGTTTGTGTGTGTGTGTGTGTGTGTGTGTCTGAGAGCTGCAGCAGCACAAAGCCACATTGTGTCCAATGGAAGAGTCTGTTCTGTGGCCCCTGCGGCTCCGTCATCTAGAGTTACACAAATCAAACGCTTTCCAGCTGCTGCTCACATCAGCACTTCCTGTCGTGTCACGTCATTTTATAATCGGTGTGTCTGAGCGTCATTTTCACAGCTGCCTGTGACCGAACCGAACCGCTGATACTCAACATCACTCACAGTTCACTAGTGAACTTCAGCGTAAGTATAGTTTTAATAACTGACCTTGCAGACGATCTATCGCTAATGAAATAAAAGCCCACTTAAGTGACTTTAAGGGAAACACTTTCATGACAGTGTTTTCGCAAATGTGTGTAAATGACTGCATGACTAGTGTTGATTCTACACACCTGTGGCACTGGACCTGACTGAAACACCTGAATTCAGTCATTAAGAGCTGTGAGACTGTACTTTTGTCTAGAGTATATCATTTCATTAATCAGTACTCTTTTTAAAGGTATCCAATAGTATGATTGTTTTTCACAAAGGAATATCAGAGTGAGTATCAGTGATCGTTTCTGACGTGTGATTGAGGGCAAACAGCAGCGGGACGTCCTGCAGAAACACACACTCCATCAGTTTCATCCGGCCGTGTCTTCAGATTCCCTCAAACAAACTCCAGTGATGCTTCAATCAAGAGAGCAAATGATTGATTAGCTTGATTGTGTTGTGTGTATCTGATTGTGTGTGTCAGCAGTTGTTGTATCAACACACACACACACGCTCTTGTGGGAAGAATCTGTGTGTGTGTGTTTGTTGTGTCTCATAGCAGGAATTCCGGTCTGTCCGCTGGAGAGAAACTGATCTTTGTTCTCATTTACTGTCTGAACAGATCGTGACGTGAGCGTGAAGCTTCGTCTGAACAGATGAAAATGTGTCACGTCTGATTCTGAGTCACTTGGTTTATTGATCTTTTCATTTGAAAAAGTGGACAGGGCCGAACCACCACATGCATTCATGTACCACAACAAATCCCCATAATATTCAGATGAACGCTCATCAGATATGGGGTTGTTATACTTTGTGAAAAGCAAATACACTTTAGCATTACAGATAATGTAGTCACCCCCTTGTCATCCAAGATGTTCATGTCTTTCTTTCTTCAGTCGTAAAGAAATTATGTTTTTTGAGGAAAACATTTCAGCATTTTTTCCCCATATAGTGGACTTCTGTTGTGCCCCACGGGTTTGAACTTCCAAAAGTCAGTTTAAATGCGGCTTCAAACGATCACAAACGCGGTTGTAAACGATCCCAGCCGAGGAAGAAGGGTCTTATCTAGCAAAACCATCGTTTTTTTTTTTTTTACATACAAATAATACAATTTATATACTTTTTAATCTCAAACGCTTGTCTTGTCTTTCTCTCCCTGAACTCTGTGTATTCTGACTCAAGATAGTTAGGGTATGTCGAAAAACTCCAATCGTATTTTCTCCCTCAACTTCAAAAATCATTTCTAAATCATCCTACATCGAAAATGCTGAAATGTTTCCCTCAAAAAACGACAGACATGAACATCTTGGTTGACAAGGGGGTGAGCACATTATTTGTAAATTGTTGTTCTGGAAGTTAAATGAAAACATTTTAAACATCAGTTCTCCTGAAACTTGTATGTCATGTATTTAAATTAGGGCAGGCGATTTAATGCATGAATCGAATTAATTAGTTATGTAAAAAAAAAACAAAAGAAAAAAACAAGTTTAACATCAAAGTAGTGTGAGAGCGATTGGACAGTGTCTGGTCTCTACAGCTCTCGTGATTCTTCAATGTCAAACACGGATCGATCTGTGCAGCCGCTTCAATCGAAACACTCGTGTACAGCTGATCGTGATGAACATGATGCAGAACAACAACACACCACATGAAGTCTGTGGAATGCAGTTAAATGGGCCTAAAATTCAAAACTTGGGGAATTGAGGGATTGGGGAAAACACCCCTGTATGTGTGACTGTTAAACAATATCACACGAGTGCTGATTCTGCAACTTCACTCACGCTTCCATTTTAAAACACATTTAAATACATTTCCATGAAATAGTTTCAGGTTAGCGTGGGGACACACCAAACCAACACCAAAGACCGAGCGCTGAGAAAAGCTGAATGTGGCGTCGCCTCACCCTGACCTGCACTACAACACACCGGACAAACTACTAGTGTGTACACCAGGGATGAGCAACTTCTGTCCTGGAGGCCACCAGCCTTAATTAAACACACCTGAACAAGCTAATCGGTTTCTTCCAGATCACTAGAAAGCTACAGGCAGGTGTGTTTAATTAGAGTTGGAGCTCAACTCTGCAGGACAGAAGTTGCCCGTCCCTGGTGTGAGAGAACATGAATCTCCCAAACAGCAGGTGGCAGCGTTCTGTATTCAGCATTTCAACAGGGAAACCAGATGAGTTACAACTGCGGATATGCAAAGCAAGGAGCTTTTACCGTTGTTTACAGCGGCTGCGCTCAGTACTGACAGATTCATGGAGCTTTTTTCAATCACGTCTGCTAAATCGCAATCGGTGCTGGCGTTGACGGCCTTCGGTCGCCTCCTTGTGGATTAAAAAAGACACGGCAAATGTCTGTGTGTTGCTCTGTACGCCGTCACTGGTGTGCTTTTGGCAGTTCTGTTTTTTGTTTTTTTTCTTGTGCGTTCATTAGATAAGCTGAATATCCAGTTGGAGTTCCCTTTCTCATCAATGATCTCATTGATGAACCAGCCAAAAAACAGCTACAACAACAGCCTTCTGGGCTTTAGGTGCACATCTGTCCAAAATTCCACATCCGTCCCGTCGGGGCGAAGGCACCGCACAGGAAAGTCCACGGCCTGTTTGATAATGTTTGATCTTGTAATCGTTAGAACACCAGTGTTACACTCGTATAATGTGATTGGATGAATGTTACTGAGTTACAGCAGCTCACTGCAAAATATCTAATAACAGTTTTAAGATTCACAACTTTTTTTAGTCATGAGTGTAAACATGATGAAACACTGATGAACAATAACTTATGAAATAATGTCACTTCCTTCAAAATGAAATTAGAAAGATCAAACTTCAACAGAATTCAGATGAAAAAAGTTATAAGTTATTTGTATGTATTATTGTGTGTGTGTGTGTTTCTGACTGTGAAAGTTAAAAGTTCAGTATGTCAGCAGTAAATCTATCACATTTCATATTTTCATCATTTCATCTGTCATATTGTGAGCTCCTGACTGAAATGACTGCAGAGTTTGGCTATCGACAGATGAATTCGGAAGCGTGTTTAAACTCATCCGGATGCGTGAAGCAGCATATGTGTGTGTGTGTGTGTGTGTGTGTGTGTGTGTGTGTGTGTGTGTGTGTGTGTGTGTGTGTGTGTGTGTGTGTGTACAGGTGTGTGTGTGTGTACAGGTGTGTTTGTTCAGTGACATTCCCGTGTGTTCCTGAGCACCAGCAGCGTGAGCCAATCAGAGCGTCTGATCTTATCTGCGGAATTGTGTCATTGCTGACCTTTGACCTTATTGGCAGCGAGACGCCGGACGATCTTCAGATACTCGAGCCTGAGGCTGAAGACGAGACACGGACACATTCACGCCTGCAAAACACAGAAAACATGCAAACAGAAAACAGAGAAAACTTCACAGACGTCACCATCACTTCTGATTTTTTAAATAAATGTTCAGCTGTTTGTACTGATCTCATTTCCACTGTTTAAACATACGTGTTGTTAAGTGTCGCACACGTGTAACGTGCTCTCCTGTCAGAATGGAGCTCAGGACTCTATTAACTCATCCGTTCACAGCTGATCTAAAGCTGCTCGCTGAGATTCTCTCTGAACTGTCCATCTGAGCGAATATCAGTCATTAGATCAATCGTCTGGAGGAACGGACCTGACAGTGAAGATCAGACGACAGAATACCTGCAGATTCGGTTAAATTCGGCATGAAAGC
>JAHKKF010495721.1:0-10762 GCA_019740295.1 Labeo calbasu | reverse complement strand
CTGTTTTCTATACTGTCAGAGGTGTTTGGGCTCCCAAGAGCGACCCCTAGTGTCGTACACTACTCGACACAACTCGGAGTGTACGACAGATAGGGAATTACAATTTCCTAAAACTGACTCCAAATATTTGAACAATAGTGTGTATGCGCACACACACACCTCAAAAAATAAACTGTATATACACATACTGCAGTATGCAACAACCACCTACTGTATTGTCAAAATGAGAAGTTAAAGTGAAATGAAAGTTTGTCATTAATCACTTACCCCCATGTCGTTCCAAACCTCTTTGGAAAACAATTTAAAGGGGTCATCGGATGCAAAGTTCACTTTTACATGTTGTTTGAACATAAATGTGTGTTGGCAGTGTGTGTACACAACCACCCTAATGATTAAAATCGCATCCCGATCTACATATATCCGTCTATGTTCGTGCAAATCATTTGTGATCCAGCTTCACTTACAGCAGAAGTGAGTATAAGGGTTTTTTTTTATGAATCTTTGCAATCCCCTTTCCTAATAATGTGCTAGTTAGCAAATTTCGTGGCTAAACGCGGCTAAAGTAAACAGGCTCGTCACTCCACAGAGAAAAGAGAGGGGCGGAGCGAGCAGAGCTGAGCTCATTAACATTCAACATCGACCAGACAGGATGATTTTTGGAGAGCTGATTTTGGCAAGGTAGAAAAGGTGTTTTTACACTATCATTGAGAATTTTTAACCAAAGCATGTTATAGATTTTTCATTAAGACCCTAAACAATCATATCAACTTGCATCCGATGACCCCTTTAAGATATTTTGGATGAAAATTGGGAAGTTTGTGACTGTCCCAATGACTGCCAGGTAATACCACTGTCAAGACCCAGAAAAGTATGAAAGACATTGTCAAAATAGTCCATCTGCCATCAGTGGTTCAATCTGAATTTTTTGAAGCAACAAGAATACTTTTTGTACGCAAAGAAAAAAATTACGTTTTTTTTCAACAATTTGTCTCCTCCACGTCAGTGTAGCGCCATTTTGGAGAGTATTGGTTGTATCCGCTGGACGCAAACTGCATACACCGTTCTGTGTCAGCCGCACCACACAGATACATTTTCTACGTATATTTATGCTTTGATTTGAACAAAAACAGCACATCTGGCGTACGTAGTTTGCATCCAGCAGATACTCTCCAAAATGATCAAATGTTGAACAAAATTTTTTTTGTTTGTTTTTGCGTACAAGTATTCTCGTCATTTCATAAAATTCAGATTCAGCCACTGACGGCAGTTAGACTATTTTGACGATGTCTTTCATGGTTTTCTGGGTCTTGACAGTGTTATTTACCTGGCAGTTAATGGAACAGTCACTAAGCCTGCGGGTTTTCATCCAAAATATCTTAAATTGTGTTTCGAAGACGAACGAAGCTTTGGAAAGTTTGGAAAGACATGGGGATGTGTGAATAATTTTCTTTTTGGGGTGGAGTAACCCTTTAATTCAGTCAGTAGCTGCGTTTCCATTATCCTTAAAGATGCCCAAATTTAAATTGCGAATTGAAAATATGCCTAATGGAGACGCGGCAATTTCGCAAAAACTTTTTCAAGCATTTCGAAAAAGTAATATTTCGCAAAACTGCAATGGAAACGGCCTTTTCGCATTTACAGGTCACATGGCATATGTACAAAAAAACAAAACAAAAAAAAAAGTCATATGATCATTCTTCAATGTACTATAAACTCAGAAACGCTTCATACGTAGCCGCTCTCAAGTATAAGGGGCTTTCCCTGATATTAATACTTAGACTATGTAGTCTGCACGCATCTGCGGCGTGTAACGGCTCCGACACAGTCTCCGGAGCTGATGTTATGTTTATTCCAGCAGCACCGCACAAGTTTCTGAAGCGGCTCTACTCGCTGCTTCTGTAAAGATACGTACGCCTCTTTCGATGAAATAAAGCCAAAATCCGTCCAAATCCCACCAAAATCCGTTGCCATGACGTATCGCGAGAGGAACAAATTACGTTTTTGTCGTATAACATTGGTTAAAGTAAACTTTGTCATTTCGCAATACTTTATCGATATTTATAAAATATCGCCAAAGTTTTGCGCAAATCTGTAATGGAAACACGCGTACTGTCAGTGATGTCATAGTTCCAGCACTGTTACGTCAAAAACACTACACAAAAAGCAAGTTACCCTTCTCGGTTTTGTTTATTTTGAACACACGACTCCAAGCTCAAGTTCACATTAAATTTCAGCTAAATGTTGCCAGCAAAAAAAAGTGCCCAAAAGTATCAGAACTAGAACTAAATGAGGTACATCAACAAAAGCTAAAAAATAAACAATACTGATGTTTACAAAGAGCATAGTAGTAGACTGATACAGACAAAATAAAATAATAAATTAGAAAAAAAAAAAAAAAAAAAAAAAAAAAAAAGAGAAAAATCACAGTCAATTCACAGTCAGTCAAACAGGCAGGCAGTTTGTGTAGCATGTGTCAAGGGATGTTACAGGTTTGGGTTCTGTGCTCTGTATAGTAAGTGCTTGAAGGGTTTTTTTCCGGAACTACTCATGGTTCAAGCTAAGTGGTCTGGCTCCTCTCAGGCCTTGCAGAGAGCCACAGCAGAGAAACGCACCTCCCCTTTCTCTCGCTCCATAAACTCACGGCACACCCTTGCCGCATCCTACAGAGAGATGAAGTCAGTTACTCAGTCACGGGAAGATGACTCATCGCTTTAAAATGCTCTAAATCTACCGTTCTGACCATAATGACATAACAGTTCATAACAAAACATGCTACAGTTGCCATCAACTACAAACAACCATACCTAGGAAAATGTGCACTTACCATGACAAAGCTATCTGGTTTTGTAGACCCATGATTCACAGGTCCATCCATTCTGCCATCTGAGGCAACAAAACACTCACTTTTTATCTCACATTTAAATGAGTTTACACTTAAACGCAAGTCGTTGGCACAGAAACAGACACTACACCCCAATTAATGTCATCCACTTACCTAGCTCATAAAGCTGACCATTTACATTGACGAATGTAATGAAATGGAAATTGACTTTGTCTGCCTCTGGCTGTTAAAATAAGAAACATGGAGAAAATGAACAAAGTTAACAAAGTCATTGCTCATAGTATTTATGCATGCATATCATTCTGGTCTTACCCGACACTGTCCTTCATCAGCAACCGCATCATGAGTTTCCTGGATGGCCTGACAAAAAACAAAAAAACAAAACAGTAACTTAATTTTACAAACACAAATTAAGTTTGACTGCATTTATTTCAATTAAACAACAAAAAATGGAAAATAAAAATAGTACAATAGTACCACCTACTGGTTGTGTTGAATACTGCACAAAAATTAAACAGGCCTTTGAGTCACATGATCTTTGTGACACTTCTGAAGTAAATCTTTGTTTTTGGCAAAGATTGTGGCAAATCACATGTTTAGTGTGGCTTTCAATGAACACAATACCTTATTTTCTTCAAGTTCTTTGGCTCTTTCTGCAGCAGACATCCCTGAGGTGGCTTCCAGGAACTTCTTCAGTGCAGAATTATTGTCTATAACAGAAGGGAAAAACAAACTAAGTGTCAGATCTTGAATCTACCTCTCACCAATCTAAACTTAGTCAATTTGTAGCTTTGCATTTCAACTGTATATGTAATTTGTAGCAGGATGTTGAATTTATTTAGCTAGTCAAATTATGCAAGGATAAATAAATTACAAAAATACCATTTTTAATCAAGGCGGCCATTAGTTCTGTTCAGCATCAGTAAACATCTTGTGCATGAGAGAAAGTTTATGGCTCATGTCTCCACTGACCAAAATCAATACTGTCCTGGTTGTTGGCCACAGCATGTACCAAACCCACAGTTCCACAAGAGTTGACCACAGTTTGTTTCAGAAAATATACACTTTTAGAGTCGTCAACAGACTGTTTGGAACGAAACTCCTCATGCTAAAAGAAAGAAGAGAGATGTGGGTTAAAGTTAAGTAATTAATATGTGACCCTGGACCACAAACCAGTCTTGAGTAGCACGGGTGTATGTGTAGCAATACCCAAAATACACTGAATGGGTCAAAACTATAAAATTTTTCTTTTAAGCCAAATATCATTAGGATATTAAGTAACAATCATGTTCCATGATTTTGATTAGTAATATGCATTGCTAAGAACTTCATTTGGACAACTTTAAAGGTGATTTTCTCAGTATTTTGATTTGTTTGCACCCTCAGATTCCAGATTTTCAACTAGTTATATCTCAGTCAAATACTGTCCTATCCTAACAAACCATACATGAATGGAAAGCTTATTTACGCAGTTTTAAAATCATTTATAAATCTCAGTTTTAAAAAATTGACCCTTATGACTCGTTTTGTGGTCCAAGGTCACATATGGTACATTCTGCGAGTAAGAAAGTTCTTGTAAAGACGCTCTAAATTGCAACTAAAATACTACTAGCAAGCAAAAAATGCTAATAAGAAACTAAAAGCTCTAAAACCTTTAGTTACAATAAAACTACATAACTTCGAGCATCTATTTGAGTTTTTCACGTATCGTTTCCTCACGTGAGAGACGACCACGCCCGCGTTTACTGTAATGTAATGCTTTGTGTGCGCGCTCGTGTGCGTGCCTGCGTGCGTCCGTACGTACCTGTTGCGTTAAAGGGAAGAGCAGCATCATGGCACAGCAGGGTGATGGCACCCCTGACAAAGACTCTTCCTCCAGACCCAAAACATCCACAAAACGCCAACTCGAGCCCACCCCCAACTTACTTAATACCTACACAGAGATACAGAAAAGGGGTTTACAAAAATTACATTTTTCGATACACGTTATCTATTCGAATCAAACAAAATCATTGTCGTATATGTTCAAAGTTTGAAATGACCGTGTACTATAAACGACTAATGTATTAACTGTGGTATTATGCAAAATTTAATTACTGCGTTAAGCATGCTTATAAAAATGCTGCGTGTTATTGTTATTGTGCATAGCAGGTGATGCTGTGTGTAACGTTAAGCCCACGCCCTTTCATATCTTTCATTTCAGATTCGGGTCCATGACAGTTCAGTCCCAGACGCCACAGACTTGTCCAGCAGACAGTATCATCATCACCTCATCTTATGACTCAGCGAACGTACCTTATTCAGCATCTGAAACCAATACAAACGCACAAATATGTCGGTCATGTTCAGTCAAGAGAAAGCGAAAGCATGCACGATACACAAATCAGCTAGCGTGGCTAAATCATGATAAAGCGTTAAACCTCCGGGTTTATTTCCATAGGTTTCCATTCCATGATTGCAGACGGTCTTGGGTATCACTCCTTAGAGTTCTGAAAGGCGCCGCCCGAGAAAACGTAAACCAGACTGAAGGAGCACGAGGATCATATATGCGACCGGTCATATTCCATTCACGCAGACCGGAGGGGTGCCCGCTCAGATAGATGAGCTATTTATGAACCACTGACACACATATTCACCCTGCTAGTGAAATTGTTCTGTATATTTAGAGTGTCGAAAAAAGTCAACGCATTGAAGAGGGAGAAATGGGGAAAGTTGGTTGTTTGAGATTCTGTAGCAATAGACCGGTCCGCCATCGGCCGATTCTGGAAGCTACCAGAGTTCTCCAGATCTGATGAATCATTTGATTAAAAAAATAATCAGTGACATTTTACATTGGATTAAAGTATGGACAAAGTATGAATTAAGTGCACTAAATAACTCAAAGCTGCATAAATTAGAACTGAAGGTCGAAATTCAACTTTTACCAACTCACATATCACTTTACTTTGGCATGAGTGGTTTTGTTGAAATAACAACCGATGACTTGCACTTTTTGGTATCTTTTAAATATGTCAGATTTAAGTGGATTTACTGTCCCTCTTCTTTCTGTGTGTTGTGAAATCCTGTTTACACACTCAAAGATACATGGTTTGCTATATTGATTATTACTAGAATTTGATTCTTAGATTCATTTTTGAGGAATATCCTGATGATTCTTCATCTTGAAAGAGAATGAGGATTGAATGACAAAAGACCAAAAAAAAAAAAAATCTGAAACCATTTATTCACTTTCATTTTTCACTGAAAATCTCAACTTTTGGCCTGAAAGGTTTTAAAAAAATATTTTTAAAATGTACAGGGCCATATTAGAGAGCACTAGTTACAGTACTGCAATAGCACTATAGGTAACAGAAGTAACAGTATCCAATTCTAATCTTTCTTTTTGTTAAAATATTTTTAGTGATTGATAAAAACATCACAATAACCCAAAAGTAAACATCTTTTGAAATCCATCAAGGTGTTACAAATTTAAAAATTTGCTTCTGGCCAAAATACCAGTCAATAATCCATAATGACACTTCCTCCAGTTAAAAAAGTATATGTATATATATATATATATATATATATATATAATCCCTTTGTCAAAATCTACTGACATGTTTGTTTAGAACTGTTTTTACTTGTAAACAGTTCTTTTCATATTTCTCTCCTGATTCAGACAAAATTAACTTTTTTTTTTTACTGGAAAAAGTATTATTATGGATATATAGGACTCAGCTTTTAGCCAGGAATGTTTTTTTAAGTTAAAAACATCTTGTAATTAATTTGGTAAATTATGAATTTGTTTTTTTATAAACACACAGCTTTTTGTTACACTAGATGTTAATTGAGGGACTGTCATGTGGGTTATTTGTGGATTTTTGTGATGATTTATCAGCTGTTCGAACTCTCATTCTGATGGCACCCATTCACTGAGGATTCACTGATGAGCAAGCAATGCTGTGTTAATTTCTCCAAATCTGTTCCAATGAAGAAACAAACTCACATTTTGCATGGTCTGATCATCAGTAAATTTTTCATCAGCTTTTCATTTTTGGGTAAAAACGTAACTTTCTTCATCACATAAAGCTATAATACCAGTCCATAATCCATATTAATGCTTCCTCCAGTGAAAAAAAAATCTAAAATCTAAAGCTATGTTGGCTTCAGAATACTTGAAATATCCTGCATGGATCATATGGTCAACTTTTACTATACTTTTATGATGCTTTTGTTTTGTGCCCTTTTTAAAACTCCAGTCCCTCATTCATTGCAAATGCATGTACAAGGATCAAGTACATTATTAAAAATGATTTTGAAAAAAAAAAAAGCAAAAAAAAGCAGGTGTAGTCATAATTTCATGCGAAGTCTTTTTTAGAACATTAAGCAGTTTCAGTTGTGTTTGGGCTTGTAATTTGATCAGCAAGTTTTGCACGCATCCATGTGGAAATGATCAACAATGGGTTACTTTAAAAAAAAAAAAATAGTGTAATGTAACACCCATCTTTGTGTGTTTGATTAGACTTAATATGTTGCTTGGCAAATAGTTTTTCTCCGTTTGTCTTATTAAACAGTGAGAGCACCTGCTGTAACAGCAGTTTGTTGACCAACAGGGTGGGAGACAACCGGATCAGATTTCACAACCAGTCTCCTGGATGGCAAAAGTTTATAAATTTGCATTATAAATGATTACATTCTGCAAAAATGGTTCTCTGTACTGTATTCTTCTGAAATGCCTGGTCCTCAGATGTGACTCATGGCTGTCGTATGCACAGATGTGTTAAAATAGAACAAGAAAGCAGAAACACAACTACCCATAAGTCACAGCGACTGGCTTATTTGCCAGGGTGTGGCTCAACATGCAGTCAAGTTTAATCCTCCTACTAGCGTATTTCATTGCTCATTCTTGCTCCTGCTTGGGTCTCCACTGCAGTCTTCTGCTCTTAAACTGAAACTCTTCTCTCGGTAAGTGAATGAAAACGGCACTTAAACACTAATCCTTAAACTTTTCGTACTCATATTTCTATTGAGTAAGTTACACAGGTACGACATTACCTGTCTAAAAACCTTTAAAACATTTTTTTCCTATCTCAATACTTAATACCCTTGCCTTTTTATCATTTTATAATAACATTATGCATCATATTTACATCAGTGTTTATTACTCCACTGTTATTTTGTTGATTTGTTTTAGCTTCGAGCTCTTTGAAGTATTACGTGAATCTCAAAGATGGTAAGTTATCTGTTTATTGCTATAACAAAAGTCTGCCAACATTTTTAGCGTGTAGTACGTTTTAATATGCCTTACTTTTTGCCGATATTTAAACTTATATTGAGATTTATAGTAAAAAAAAAATCCTAATGTCGATGTGTCGACGCCCAGCTGCGCAGGAAAAAACATAAAAAGGCACAGGAACCATATAAGCCTTTACTTTTCTTTTGCTGTCAAACACTTACTACAGAAACGATGCTTCTTCATTATCCAGCAATGTAGGCGACACATTTTGCGAGCGTGATGTTTCTGGAAACGGTGTTTATGTAACTATGTTTTATGGGTTACAACTATTTCAAAGAGAGTTTAAGTTTTCTCAAACGTTGAAAGAAACAAAATAGTTGTAAATGAGAGCAACGATGACTCATTCGCGTGGGCTAAGCAACCCAAAGGGCGTTCCTGTCTGTCTCCCTCTCAGTTTCTCCACTCTTGTATCCTCTCGCCTCCAAATTCCTCTAATTCACCCCTATTCCGCTGAGTTAAAGTAAACCGATGGATTATTTCCGCTGACGTGGCGAATAATAATAATAATATTTCATAATAAAGGACAAGGTGCTGCCATACTACCACCAGATGTTTAGCCTACTGTTAATATACCCAGTGCATTTAAAATTGTTTTAATTATAGAATGAAAGCTCCAGTTGCATTGCAAAAGAAGTTCTTTTTAGCTTTTCAAACGAGGGAGATTGAAAAACACCTGGACACTTGTTGCTGTAGGTAAATTAATATTGCTTTCATTTCCATATATTTGGATATGTCAAATATGTTTGTTCACTCTATTGTATGGAAAGAGCCTGAGTAACATGACTCCAGCTGACAGCTCACACTGAGCCTTGAGTACTGGAACAAAAAAGGCTGGAAAAAGTTTAAGTATAAGGAAGTAGATGAAGTAATCTGTTAATGTTTTTTCAGCTATATTGTGGTGAAATGCCTTGCTTCTATTTTGTCAAATATTTTATGCAAGTTAGCATTCACTTAAGCTTCATCTAGTGAATTGTCACCACAGCCAGATATGTAAAATGGAAAATACCAGCACCATTACCTAAAATGAAACATTAACATTGTTATTTTCCAGTTTATTTTTATTTTACAGTTAAGCTGCTTTAATACAATGCTACATAAATAAATCTTGAAAAAATAACGACACAGGTGTGGAATTTTATAAAAATGTAAACTGGTGACTGGAATAGGTTATCTGTGGGATAGGTTTTATCCCATGTCTCAGGAATCTGCAAGTTTTTGCTTAACTGTCTGTTTTGCACAGATTAAATCTATAACGCGTGATGTTGCCATCACACAAACATAAAAATCTGTTCTGTTTAGAGCTAGATTTTGAATGGATGGCTTTAGATTCCTAGATAACCACAGCAAGTATTCAGGCCTGAGTTTTTCAACACATTCCTGTGGCTGAGACATTAACTTTGGCTTGAGACGAACAATACATTTCCTCTCTCAAACAATAGAATGTCATTTAGTTTATCTATCAAAAAAGCTGAGTAGTAATTGGCAAGACTTAGTAAAAGCTGTGTGGCAGACAGAAGCTGATTTAGACCTGCAAGTTTGTAGACAATAGACAAGTTCATTTTGCTTAATGGACAATTTCTGGGCACTTAACAGCTTCTCACCTTTGACCTTATATCATAGCCTTGACACACATGCCATACTCAGAATCGTTTTATAGCATACTAAATTTACTACTTTTGCCACAGAAAGCTATATTAAAAGAAGTATGAGTAATATGCTAATATGTGGTTTAGAATTTAGTAATACCATCTATGGCTGCAAAACCACATACCTCTATTGACTAATTACTTTGCAGCTGTGTTCTATGTATATCTATATGGTATGAATGTAATCCAAATGTACTACATTTGCCATTGTGCCATTGTCATGTGACCTACCAGTATCAGTTACGTTGCCTCACTGGCTACATGAGATAGTGACATGTCCATTGTATGCATTTCAGAATCTAAATAGAAGTAGTAAGTCATATGGCTACTTTGCGCTTACTTTTTAAAAAATTTGGACATGGTACAGTTTTCACATACAATTTTTCATCTTCCTATAGTAGAGAAGTAGCCTATGTCTTGTAGTGTTAAGTAGGTATAAATCAAATGCTGCGTAGACGCAAAGCGATAAGAGAGTGATGACACTGAGGTTCAGCAAAGGGCTTTAGTGTGTATTTGTGTGGCTTTTTTAATGAGGCCTTGCTGAGGGTTTTTTTTCAGTAGTGTGGTTGCCACACAGGGGATTTATCTGAGATAACAACATACCAGTGTGCCTGTGTTTTCCTGTGACTCCTTTGATCCACAAACAGACACCAACAGAGTGTTTCTGGCTTAACATTTATTGTATGAAACATTGTAAAACGCGTGTGATTTACCCAAAAGATCACATGATTAGCATGATCTTCAGTTACACCAGTTAGTAATCAAAGACTTTTTCTAGTGTCTTACATAACTTCCTGAATTTGAGTGGACAGAATTAACTCTTTCAAGTCTCAAGCATGATGCAGATGATAAGTAAATCTGAACAATACTTTTTGAAAATGGAAAACAATGTTACATTAGTTTATACAGTTGAAGTCAAAAGTTTACATACACCTTGCAGAATCTGCAAAATGTTAATTATTTTACCAAAATAAGAGGGATCATACAAAATGCATGTTA
>JAHKKF010495717.1:0-11287 GCA_019740295.1 Labeo calbasu | reverse complement strand
AATGAGCTCTGCTCGCCCCGCCCCTCTCTTCTCTCTGTGGAGAGACGAGCCTGTTTACTTTAGACGCATTTAGCCACTAAACTTGCTAACTAGCACATTATTAGGAAAGGCGACTGCAAAGATTCATAAAAAAAAACCCTTATACTCACTTTTGCTGTAAGTGAAGCTGAATCATGAATGATTCGCGCGAACATAGACGGATATATGTAGATCGGGAGGCGCATTGCCTTCACAAACAAACACAATCTACTGCATCTTCAGTGGCTCAATTGTCGGGAGTAAATGACGACCACTATGTTCATTATTATCACATCCACAAACACAACACCTCAGTCGCTCAATCGGAGATATTCTTGTCTAACTTACATCCCTGCTCAAGGGGAGCGGCCTCTGTCGGTGTGATGCCACAACGACAGGCATCTGAGAATGGCTCGATTTGAAAGAGGAAATATTATTTTTACAGATTAATTAAAAACCACTGCATGGATTTTTATCATTATAGGGTAGATTTGTACATAGACTGCCAACACACATTAATGTTCAAACAACATGTAAAAGTGAACTTAGCATCCGATGACCCCTTTAAAAAAAAAAAAAAAAAAAAACTCCCTTTAAAATAAGCTCCTTTTGATGTTTGCTGCGGTCCCCTATTGGGAAACTGGTTGAGAACCACTTATCTAGAAAAATGTGATCCAAGTATATCCACCTTTTCTTTTAAGAAATATTGGGCAATGCCATTTATAACTAGAATGTGTAAGGCTGTTTCAGTCGTTTCTAGTTATTTTAGCTGTACAAAATCAGTTTATAATTTGCTGCTTGACACTGCAAACCGCTATTTATCATATTATTTTTATTTATTTATTTAGTACATGCTTTTTTTATCCAAAGTGACTTACAAATGAGCAATCATATGATCACTGGTTTGTTGCACAAATATTTTTACAGTTTAATTAAAAAAAATAATAAAGTTGCATAATACAAACCAATTTTCTCTGGATTAGTGACTGCAATGTTCAGCTCAAACTGGTCTCCACTCTCTTCCTCCTCCAACTGTTAAAGTTCATCAGCATTCAGTTAGAATTAAGAATCTATATAAATACTACATGAATGCAGCTGAAAGCACATGAAGGGTCTTGTTTCAGTACCTCCTCCATGGTCTTGGTGACAATGCTGGGTTTGAGTATAGAATTAGGGATGTGTGTGGCGTTGCAAGCCGATGCGGTCGGGCCAATAATTTCTCTCCTGCCTTGACTAGTGGTGTTGGTGAGCGTCAGTTCTACAGTGGCCTCTGGTGTTTGAACAGACAGAACAAATAAAGCACGGAAGTGTGAAGTATGCGAGTAATAGCACTTCTCCATTACATTTACATTTAGTCATTTAGCAGACGGTTTTATCCAAAGCGACTTACAATCAAAATCAACAAAATCAAAATCAAGAAAAGAGAAAACATTATACTTTAGTACAGCATTGTTTTGTGAAATCTGTACTTTACATGAGTTCTGTTAAAACTGAATACTTGTACTTTTACTCAATCACATATACAAGGAAAAATAATAGCCCTTTAATCTTATTGTAATTTATTAAAATTACATATCATGACTCCCCTCAGTGATTTAAAAATATAAATCCAAATGTAGCTAACACAAGCCAGACAACTGTGTACACATATGTGACCCTGGACCACAAAACCAGTCTTAAGTAGAATGGGTATATTTGTAGCAATAAGCAAAATTTATCTTTCTTTTATGCCAAAAAACATTAGGATATTAAGTAAAGATTATGTTTCATGAAGAAATTTTGTACATTTCCTACTGTAAATATATCAAAACTTCATTTTTGATTAATAATATGTATTGCTAAGAACTTCATTTGGACAACTCTATATGTGATTTTCTTAATATTTTGATTCTTTTGCTCCCTCAGATTCCAGATTTTCAAATAGTTGTATCTCAGCCAAATATTTTCCTATCATAAAAAAATAATACATCAATGGGAAGGTGATTTATCCTTATGACTGGTTTTGTGGTCCAGGGTCACATATTAACTATCCCTTTCAGAAACTTGCTTCATGCTTTAGTTAAGTGTTTTTACAATAAGCGTTAAAAATCACTTTATTCAAATGTCTGTAAAATCATCTGCTGATAATTTTAGCTGAGAAAATTCAGACAGCAGGTTTCAGGATATCGGTTTCAATTTAACATCTGCTGTGCCCTAGATTCTTACATAGTTAGAAAAATGAAAAAAAAAAAAAAAAGTTTTTGACAGGTTTCTTTTGAATGTTTTTGCATCAAAAATACTAAAATTAGAACATCTTTACTGTGTCTTGTTTTCCAAAGCCGAAAGTGTTTTTAAGTGTTTTTATACCCAAGTTTAATTATATGTGGATACTTTTTTTTACTTCCACTCAAGTATTTTTTGCTTTTTTTTTGGCATATATATATTTTTAGCATATTATTTTTGACTTAATATACTTTAACTTAAGCACAAATTTCAGAATTTCTTACATCTCAGATAAAGCACCTTTAAGTGATCTGGTTCAGTCTCCCACACTATTTTAAAAACAAAGGAATGCATTATGTTCTCCAACATGCCATCTGGTCTGCATGTCAAATCAAGTGTCATTACGTATTTATTGCTCATTATGAGTAATGGTGCAGCAATGGAGTAGTGAGACATACCAGTGAACAGATCCAGCTCTTCATCAGAGTGAAGGCCATTAGTGGCGTGATGGACATCGCTCCTGATGTACGAGCCCTCCTCACTGAAGATATCGCCTTCATCAGGAGCTGATGTGGGTGTGATCGGTTTACTCTGCAAAAAGAGATTAACACAGTGCCGACATAATAGCTGATAACCATGACATAATTGCAGTTCGCGCTGTATTATAAGACTAACCGCTGCAGACACTGACTATAAGCTATCAGCTAGCTTCTGACAAATGACACTTAAATATTTCCCCATATATAACTTAATCAGATGATAAAAAAATGGGTGTTTATTCTGAAACAGATGTCTCACTCTCGCGCCGGTGAATATGTCCTCGCCTTCATCATCATCCTCGTCGCTGTCCAGCACTCGAGCGTCTAATTCAGCCTCTTGATCATCATTATCGGGGAAAGGAGGAGGATTCCGCCCGCAGTTGCCTGACATCGCTTGTTGCGACCAAAGAAAATATACGTATCAAAAAATGATAACGGATCAAGTCTTGAGGTTGGCGTAATTTCTACCCGACTGTACGTTACAGGTAAGCGTGGATTGAATTTCACTGCTAGGTAACCTCAGCCTACTTAAAAACATCCGCGGACGGCTCTGTGTTCTCAGGCTCAGAAAGAGCGCCGGTGTGACACTGCCACCTGATGGTCCGGAGCAAATATTACAACTACACCCAGAAGCATACACACGAACAGTCGTTATGTGTTTACGATATGCTGTCATTCGAAGAATATATTTTATCAGTACAGCTACAGGAATACACATTTACTCATTGTTTATTGTCTCATTATGACTTGAGAGCAGTTCAATCAAAAGAGCGATTATTTCACGAATCGTACTTTGCTTTAATTCTTTTACTACAAATGAAAAACAACACAAAAACCACAGCATATGTGCAAGTATCCTGTTTAATAAAATAATTTCAATAATAATTTCAATCTCATAATTCAAGATTTGTTTGAAAACAATTTAAGTAGTGTACAGTAATTACTGGCTCATGATCTTCAAAAACATACATTTACAAAAATATATATATTCTATTACATTTCTTATATATTTCTATGAGAGACTAAAGATTTTTGCACTTGTCCAGTTAGTGTTTCTGCTGATGTCAGAATTTGATAATTCTAAACTCAGTGAGCAGCGCAACGACGAGGAAGACAACGTAGAAGATCAGTAGAAAAATGCCATAGACTCGGTTCAGGTGAAAACACTGAAGAGGAACCAGTATGAAGGAGAGGACGAGAGACAGACCCAGTGCTCCTGAGAGAACCCAGCACAGCATCCCTTCTGGTTCCAGCTGACCACACAACAGAAAACACAGAGATCAGACTCCATCACTGATATAAATTGGAATATTCAACTAAAGCTTCCAACACATTCTCAGGTAAACACCAAAGGCAGGTCCTGGAGGGTTGGTGTCCTGCAGAGTTTAGCTCTAACATGCCTCAACACACCTTCTAGGAAGTTTCAAATATACCTAATAAGACCTTGACTAGCTTATTCAGGTGTGTTTGATTAGGGTTGGAGCTAAACTCTGCAGGACACCGGCCCTCCAGGACAGAATTTGGTGACCCCTGGTATACCATCACGTTACATGTATATATGCTCTTTTGTAAGAAAGTTGAGACATTGTATATAATACACAGGGTGCGAGACATACCATCACAACATTTTTAGTCTGAAAGTATTGCAGCAGGCAGCCCAGACCCACACCAAACAGCATGTCTTAATGTAGTGTTAAAGGCATATGAAGATCTCTAATGTACCAGGATATTTACAATACTGTAAATAAATAGTATAATTAAAGCTGTTGATATATTTGTTAAAACACATACACAAAAAGGTAACACTTTTAAAGAGCATATGTTAAAAGATACTAAAGACAATGCCTCCAAAACAGGCAGAAATGGCCATCCGTGGGTATCCCTGACGGGCTATAGTAATGTCTGCAAAGAAATCTGTGAAAACACACAAATATTACAGAGGTAAAAACATAATGGTGTATAATATCCCACTGGTGTATGATTCTTTAAAATATTAAAAGCCATCTGGTGTTCAAAAATGAAAAAAACTCATGCATTACATTAGTACTTAAAGGATTAGTTCACTTCCAGAATAAAAATTTCCTGATAATTTACTCACCCCCATGTCATCCAAGATGTTCATGTCTTTCTTTTTTTCAGTCAAAAAGAAATGAAGGTTTTTTGAGGAAAACGTTCCAGGATTTTTCTCCACATAGTTGTACCAAACGGGTTGAAAGTCCAAATTGCAGTTTTGATGCAGCTTCAAAAAGCTATACACAATCCCAGCTGAGGAATAAGGGTCTTATCTAGCAAAATGATCGTCATTTTCAAAAAAATAAATAAATAAATAAATTCTATACTTTTTAACCACAAATGCTCATCTTGCACTAGCTCGACCTCATACATTATGTAATAACATACGCATGACGTAGGCAGAAGTATTGAAATAAGGTAAAACAACGATGACAGACGATTTTGATGTTGGAGAAGAAAATGAAATTAAATTCAGATTAAACCTACATTTTTGAACTGAACTACACGGATGAAGGACTAACCACGTGTGACTTTTCCAGCGTGATTACATAATGCGTGAAGACATGCATGTCGCAGAGCTAGTACAAGACCACCATTTGTGGTTAAAAAATAGATACTTTTATCTTTTTTTTTTTTTTTTACCAATTGCTAATTACCAATTGTTTCGCTAAATAAGACCCTTATTCCTTGACTGGGATCATGTAGAGCCCTTTGAAGCTGCACTGAAACTGTCATTTGGACCTTCAACCCATTGGGCACCACTGAAGTCGTCTATATGGAGAAAAATCTTAGAATGTTTTCCTCAAAAACCTTAATTTCTTTTCGAAGAAGAGAAGAAAGACAGAACATCTTGGATGACATGGGGGTGAATAAATTATCATGAAAGTCCTAGAAGTCCTAGAATATTGGCTATGAACAAAAATCATAAAATAATGAGAAGATATGTTTTTTTTAACGTTGTAAGTGAGTCTGTACCTCCAACGCTGTTGCCCCAGGCTAACAAGGTGAGGCCCAGTACAGTGTTGCTCAGACTGAGAACAACCCCCAGCAGGTGCAGCACACTAACAATCTCAGACGCCACAGTGCTGATCCACAGCGCACTGACCACAAAACCTAGCAGAGAATAGAGCTACAAGTACACACAAAGCAAAAAAAAAAAATTATAAATAAATAAAGTTGATCAAAAGAGACAGTAAAGACATTTATAGTGACTATATAATGATTTATATTTCAAATAAATTCTGTTCTTTTTTTAAAGTTCAAGTAAAATTTCCACAAAAATATTAAGCCACAATATTAATTATGGAGTAATGCAGCTGTTATCACAATAATAAACTGAATTTTAGCTATTTGAGATGATAATATTTCACAATATGCTTTAACTGTATTTCTGATCAAATTTATTAGAGAATTCTTTAAGAAACTGAAGATTCATACAAAGTGATATCTAGGATGACGCTCATTTGTTGTAGTGAAGAAGACTATGCCCGAGAGGAAGACTCCAATGCAGAGTACAAGCACCCACACTGGAAATTCTCCTCCAATGAGCGTTAAGCCATCTTAAACGAAAAAGAAAGATAGTCTGTTTTAGTCACATGTACTTTACAGAACATAAAATGATTACACAATATCTGCATCAACAGCATTTATCTTTTCACATACAGGAGGAATTTCAGTTCATCTGACGGAGTGCAGCAGGTGCATTAAAGTAACAAAACAAAAACAGAGATGACATAACTGGACTTTTTATGTGCACATAAGAGATTACTGTTAAACAGGTTTGGTTACATGGTTCAAATAAAAATGCCAACTGACTTACACTTGCCCGACTGCAAGGTAAGCACACAGACCAGAGGCCCAGTGATTAGGTGCAAACAGTTCAGAGGGCGTTTCCAGTTGTGATCCTCCTTATCTGTGTCCACCACGGGAACTGTCAACAATAACAGCACTTCTATAGGCACCTAACCCAGTCAAATACACAAAACAGGTTTGTCACCTTAAAATTACATTGCCATGAATATAAAGTTCAATTATTCCACCACCTGGACAAATTTATTTTAAACAGCAGGTTACTAGAAAAATGATTACTCATTTAGAACCAGGAAGTGATCGTGCAAGTGCATTCACATGTTTTCAACCTTGATCACTTTGAGGACTTTGGCACTCCAGTTCTGTCTCCTCCAGGTCCGGCAGTCCACCGGGTTAATGGCATTCAGGAAGATCTGAGCAGTGGATTGAGTGTAAGGCAGCAAAGGCTCATACTCTCCTTCATCTGAAACATACATTTATACACATCAATACTTACAAATACATACATGTGACAATTTCACACAAACCAGTAGTCTAAACTGAAGCACACAAACATAAAATGTAACAACTTAACACATAGCAATACAGTTGCTACATCACAGAACTTCCTTAAAGATGCGAAACTCTCTAACTTTCACTGTACCAATGCAGTTGGCAAAGCCCCATGATTATAAAAGTCTGTGGTTTTGAAAAGTCACACATAACCCACTGAAACTCCAGCCAACATAGTTTTAAGTTGAGAGGAAGTGACCCACCATGTGCTTGTATGCTGCCAGTTTCTCTATATGAATCAGATGGGAGAATCTCTTCTGAAAGTCAAAAACAGCAGTTCATTAATCTCTGCCCAGTAATCAGATTAACACAGCTGTCAGTCAAACAGCATTAGTTTTACTTCATAAACATCAATAGCACTTTATTTAAACAGACAGAGCTTTGAGTTTGTATTGTTGTAAGTACTATATCTGAATATGTGACAGCTGAGCTTAGTGCAGTTAACTCACATTAATAGGGAGGGAACAAGTACACAAGTAACCAAAGCTCAGTCATCAAAAACAATTATGTGAGTTTACAACATGTTTACATTAAATAAAAGAAAAGGTTGACACTCCTTATTCAGGAATTGTAATATTACTGAAAGATGGTAAAAAAAGTGTGTGGTGTGTGCTTTGAGTTCAGTGCTAAAACAGACGGCAGTCTCTTTACCCTGTTCTCGGCCTGAGGTCTGGGCCGATCCATTTAGTTGATGCTTCTGACGATTGTAAATATATGCACTAACAATCACAGTCACAACATATGCAATATACAGCACCAGATAACCTGTGGAGAACAGAAAAGCATGATAAGAAGAAATAGATGATTTGTCGAACAAATTGAAATTTCAGTTGCATCCATATATTATGCATGAAAATGGAACATGCAGAATGAAAATATGTGTAAATTTCCTAAATGAATAAAAAAAATGGTACAAATGTGATTAGGTGAATAACTGTTATTGTACCTATGGCTTCTCCAATGGTAATATGGCCTTTATATAGGATACTGAAGGTCCAAAACACAGCCGCAATGTAGAAAATGACATCACGAAGGAACGGACGGGACGCCACAGTGAACGGCTTAACCAGAGCAATGCTTCCAGCTACCACTGTTGTAACAAAGATTCCCGCCCCTAGAAAGAAAAAAAAAATGTTCATGTTTTTTTATGATTGATGAATCTATTCACAAGACTTAAAGGTGAAATGTGTTTCAAACACTCCCCCTGTCTGCTATTGTCAGTCAAAACAGTCCCATGGTTAAGGTCAAACCACTTGCACGATTCAAGTAACAGTTTACCTTAAATACTCCAATACATGTCCTTGATGTGCATGTGTGTGTATGATACAAGTTTGGTGTATGCGTCTTTAACATAGCTGATCTCTCACCAAACAGTGCTCCAATGGCCAGACCAGCAGTCTGAGGGCGAGAAAAAGCAGCCATGGCACTGAACACATCTGGAGCCCCATTTCCAAGGGCCAGGAACGTTACTCCCTGTTCCACTCAGTCACGGAAAACAATGACGAAAAAAACACCCAACACAACCTCACCGCACAATCTGGACCTTTTCCAGCAACCAAAATCCAAACTCATCACTAAGGATTGCACTCAGTCACACATACAACACACCCCTCTCAGTCATGCGCATACTTTTATGACACAAACACACTTTAAAGACTCTTCTCGCTCATGCGCATGAACTTCAAGAACACAAACCGTATTACTCTCCAAACAAACAGTACAGAGAATAACACTCTCAGCTAGTAACAGACCAGCCGTTTGATATGTCTAGTTGTTGAGCATGTTGTGATATTCTCTTTACTTCAGGACTCGGAAGTTTATCATTGCTGTGATTGATAAGGACATAGCAGAAGTCCACAGCGGGAGTAATTAACCTCCTCAACCTATGCAAAATGAGGACAAATTTCAAGGATCAGCTGACGTTGGAATAGCTGTTCCACCACGTATCAACTATTTAAAGGATACGGCTACATTATGAGTCAGTCTTAGTGTAGAGGAAATGGCTGAGAGGTTTGGGCAGAAACTGCAAAAAAACAGAAAAAGAAAAAAGACATAATAATAAACTAATCAAAGTACATATTATAATCCAATACATTTAAACTCAAATTTCTTTTCTTTATAGAATAAATTCATTCTAAATAAATTTTACAACATAATGACCCATCTTGACCCTCAAAAAGCAGAACCTTTTTAAAATAAAGAGACTCAATTCTATATTCTCCAAATAAATGAAATACATTGTCTCTGTCACATGAGTGGTAAGAGAAGTGAAACCTAGGTCATGGCCAAAAACTCATCTCTACTGACAGTTATGAGAACACAAAAAAATACAAATGTCTCTAAAGTGCTGCAATTATTAAGTTTTAATCAGTTACTAATTTTAACAGCATGACAGCCCTAATGATAAATTTAACTGCAAAGGAAATACAATGTGAACCTACACACTGAATAATATTCACTTTAAAAGTAAAGATTTCTCACGTTTTTACCTTTTAGATTACACCTAATTCAGTCAGGCCCAGTTATTACAATATGCTAAATATGAGTAGCCTGTTGGATAAAAAAGATATTTTGAAAATTGTCTCAGGGCTTTGTTGTTATCCATAAAATGGAAATCAATGGACACCAACTTTCTTATCTTGTGTGTGTGTGTGTGTGTGTTGTGCACAAGAAAATCAGTAATGCATGTCTGTAACAACATGAGGTTGAGTAAATTTTGGGGTGAACTATCTCTTTAAGACAATAGAAGAACTGACCACCAACAGCACGTGCAAGCCGATTAATAACACTTAGAATTCTCTCAAATACACAACTTACAAGTCTGATGCAATCAGCCCAAGAACAAAGAACAGAACAAACAACCAGAGGACCTGAGAGGAAGAAAAAAAGAGGGAAGGAAAGAGAAAACGTGACAGTGACTTTAACAACATACAAAACCAAGGAGTTCATAAAATGTGCAACCAATTTAAAATCAGATTACACAGTCTGGATAATGCATTATTATTAGTTTCAGTTGGATATGTAAACAGAAATGTGTCATGCTCCAAAAATAAACTTACATAACACTCAATTCACTGATATGTAAACAGCTTAAAAAGTAAACAGTGAGTTTGGTGGCTAAGCTAAATGTGTCCTTACATAGAGTGTGATGGCTAGGGGCAGCAGATTAGGTGGGAACAGGCAAAAGGTGACCACAGGGTATTTGATAAAGCCTTCATCTGAAGTACAGTCCGGTGTATTCTTCACAAACTCACATCTCTGATTGGCAGACAGGTTCATCACCACATCACACTGCAACACAGACCAACAAATGCAGCTGTGCAGGATTCTTTGCTAGTAGTTAGACAGCATAATTGTAGTCAGACCACATCATTTTTTACTAATGGTAAGGAAAAGACAGCAAAATGTATCTGTCACGTTAGTGACACACATTATGTGCACACTCAGTAACTTGAGTGTAGTGGGTTTGATCTGAGTCATCATCAGCGATCACGACTGACAGGACAGGTAATATAAACACACGCAGCGTCTTTTTTACGTGATCACACATTTCAGAGGTTTTGTCCAACTCACCTCGTCTCCAACGCTGTTCGGTGTGACTTCTGAAGGTCTGTCCGAACGCCAGACATTCCTGTGTGGTACGAGGTGTGTATTTGACTTGTAAACAAATTTCTGGCAAATGACACGATCCCATTGCAGAGCAACGGTGCAAAACAACACTAAGACAAGAGCACGCATTTGTAGGCTGATACTGCTTCAACATTGCTTTTCAATGTTCAACACTAGTAGTTGAAGTGTGGAAGATCGACGGCAACTTTCGAGGTTCCGCAGCGCTCTTTTCCTTCAATGTGATAAACCCCCATGTATTTAGACGCTGTGAATCACAGTGTGTGGTTTGATTCGTTCTGTCACAAGAGACAGTCGACTAAATGGGAAGTGTGCCTGTCAGGTCACTCCAGCACTTCCTACACAAACAGCGTGACGAGCTTTCTTATCCGCCCTCCCTCTGTCCTGAGGTTGAAGAGACATTCACTCTTTTCAACTTAAAGGGATAGTTCACCCAAAAACAAAAATTCCTGTGTTACATGTTTCTGTGGACTTACAACTTTTAAACATTAGACTCTTTTTTTCCTCAGTTAAAGTGTTTTTTTTTT